>JAEIGQ010000077.1:1325000-1488546 GCA_018904275.1 Lordiphosa clarofinis | reverse complement strand
TTGCTTATATGGAGTCGTGTGGTAGGGCGGGTGAATTGGAAGATGATATCGATATCCTGGCTGACGAAGACTACGAGCATAAAACAACTCAAGAAGAAGAAAATGGAAAATCTACGTATCAAACATGTTGGGGCCTTTAGGACCGGACCATTTAATTCCGAATCTTCTTTTCTATTTCGAGGAGGGTATAAAAAAAATGATCCGGGAAATTAGAAATTCGTCCCACGGAAGTTCTCGTATCGGACATTTTTGGTCAGGGCAAAAATGAAAATGCTAAGGAAGACTTTCATCAAACATCTCGGTTGAAAAGGGTAGCTCACCTGAAACAGTTTTAAAAAATAATGGTTTTTATACGCTTGGAGAGGGTATATTAAAATTGATCATGGATGTAACGCATAGAAGAAAGCATCCCGACCACAAAGTAGCTGAGTTGATATAGCCATGTCCGTCTGTCCGTCCGTCTGTCCGTCCGTCTGTCCGTCTGTTTCTATGCTATCTCCTCCGTCAGTTTAAAAGCTATCTTAACCAAACTTTGCACGAAGTCTTTTGGTACAAATACGCTGCACATTTGTCGGAACCGGCCGGATCGGATGACTATAGGATATAGCTGCCGTAGAAACTATCGGTTGAAAAACTAGTTTTAGTGAGAAAAACTTTTTTGTTTTTAGTGCTATCGCTCTCAACGCTCGTATTTATAAGTTTTCAATGATTTCACATAATTTCACCAAAGCTTATCGAAATCGGACAACTATATAGTATAGCTGCCATACAAAAGTTAGGTCTGAAAAAAGTCTTAGAAAAACTTTTTTGTTTTCAATGTTATCGCTCCCAACGCTCGTATTTATAAGTTTTTAATGATTTTACATAACTTCAACAAGATTTGTCGAAATCGGACCACTATATGGTATAGCTGGCATACAAACTGTCAGGCACATATTAAGCACCAAGGGTATATAAACTTCGGTAAAAGGAGCAAGTAATTTTGAATAAAACTATTTAAGTAATTGTTTTATTTTTTACAAAACTATGAAGAGTTGCAACGTTCAACAATAATTTTTTCAATATTTTCAGCTGTAAGTCTTTCTCACCTGACCGACAAAATATTTTTATAAATGGAAAAGGATCGTTCAACATCGCATGAAGTTTTTATTTGTTCCGTAATTCCTTTTTTACAAATTCTGATTTCCTAAAGTTCGCTATAAAATATACCGAATTTTGAATTCATGTTTTGCAAAGAAGTTCGCATGTTACAAATCTTGCAGAAAAGTGCGGTTTAGTGTACCTTTGGTACGGAGCAAGCGATGGCCAAACACACATGCTCACTTTTGCGTTGCGTGTGTGTGTTTGGCCACGCGAGAGCGCACTTATTTAACACTTCATTGCTAAAGAAAGGAGTCTTCATTAAATACATTACATGTATTAGATAGCGACGCGCCGGGCTCTGGTACAGAGTTATTCTGTCCAATAAATTATTCTTATAATCATATAAATTGTAGATACGATATTAAAAATCGGATATTTATTTTTTGTAGCTGTTTTTGCAACTGAGTTTCCAATATTAAATATCAATCAAAGTGTTTTCTTCAAAGGTTTCAAAAGTTAATCCAACAAGGAAAGAATGCCCTCAGAATTCTGACAGGGGTCTACACGGGTCACTGCAGACTGAGGAGCCACATGTACAAGTTGGGAATAACAAACACCCAGCTTTGCAGATACTGTGAAGAGAAGGAGGAGTCCTCTGAGCATATACTAGTACTCTGCGATGCCCTAGCGAGGCGCAGACTCAACAGATTTGGGAAACACATTCTACACCCAAGCAATATCAGTAACTTAGAACCCACAAAAATCCTGACTTTTGTACAGGAATTAGGGCTGCTAGGGGAGTTGAAAATTCAGTAGGGGGCACAATAGACCAAAATTGGTCGCGGTGCACCACTTCCCCAAAAACAAAAAATAATAAAGTGTTTTCTTTCCATTTTTTTTTTCTAATTTTCATATTAAGTTTTTTTACAAAAAAATAGGATGTATAAAAAAAAAATTACACCTTGTCTGGGAATCGAACCTGGGTACCTAAGACTCGTAGTCAAAAATCTAACAGCTACGCTACGGCGCTTACAATATTAGTAAAGAAAAAGTTGCAGTTTTAAGAAAATAAAAGAATATACTCATATGCATTTTATTTACACTCTTATTCTTTTTATTCTAAATATGCCAAAAATGGTAAAGCATATATGTAAAGGCGAGCATATGGCAACTAGGAACCATTTGTGGAGCACATCCCACTGATTAAAATACTTCCTACACCTCCATCCGTTTGAGAGCCTGAAAGATTTTGTTGGACGTTGCGTGGTACAAGCGACCACTTGGACATATAACTAGAGTCTATGTTTCTTATGGAAGAATAAGGCACAAACTGGATGAATAGCTGTCACTTTTTAGGCCCATTAAGAATGTTCAAACGTGAACACAACCAATTTGTCAGATGTCTGCCCTGACTGGGGCATAGATCTGACTATTAAAATAAAGTATTTAACTTAATACATAACTAGAAACAAAGGACACACAATATCCAATCGCCACATCTATCAAAATTTTCCAAATAAAATTTCCATTTATACTACGACTGAAAACTTGAATGTTTTGAGTGAGATATCACCTCTAGCCATGGCATGGTTCATTTGCGCTAAGCTCTTTGTAGTGCACTGAAATATTCTGTTTCAACATATTTGCATAATTTTTATTGAATGTTCTGGAATATTAAATGTTTTTTAATAAACAATATGAGTGAACCTTTTGTGGTTATTGTTTTACTCCCACCCCACAGTGCCATTGTCGGCCAAATGAACAGATGAGGTTGGTGATTGTGTGGGCCCTCTCCCCATGGGTTTTGTGTCATATTTGTTAATAATATTATTATTATTATTATTATTACGCTGCTGCTGCTGCTGCTGCTGGGCGTGTGCCATGTTAATAAAGCCATAACAATCGACATCATAATCATCGATGTCATTGCGTGTAAATAATTGTAATTAACCCCGAAATTATTTTTTAATTTATTTTGATGGCCGTGTCGTTAAATTAAAAATTAAATTTGCAATAAAAAACACACGCCATTTTGCCTTGCCGGCAATATAAATATAATCATTTTTTTTCCAATTGAATTATTTACAAGATAACGAGCTGGCGTAATAGGTGGATGGACTGCCGCTGACGGCCGGGGGGTGGAGGTGGTGGTGGGGGGGTTGGTAAATGTGCAACAGTTTAAAGGCTCCCACTTGATTTTTATTTGATGAACAATTTTCGCATTCGCCGCAATAAAATATTAATTGTTATGCAAAGTGGCATTTAAAATGAATTTCGATTCACGGGTTTCGTCTTTTTGTCAAAGCGGTTCACCGCGCGTATACGTAATGTGACAAGCGCACGAATTGTGGCCAGAGCAAAGAATTACATTTCGTGAATAATTGAAAATATGCGGGAATGTGGATGGAAATTATGTTTCATCAATCAGTTGCGGACGCAGTTTGAGCCCTTACGCCTTCTCCTGCCGTTGACTTCGCTTCCGCTTACACACACACACACACACACACGAAAGTGTTAATGATGCTTTAAATTTGAAGCTTCAAGTTTTCATAAGCCTAATTGAATTTGGTGGAAGACGACGCGCCGAGTAATGAAGGGAAGCTGCTTACTATGCTCCTCCTCGCTCTGCTTCTGCTTCGCCCACACGTAGCCACCGAAATGCAATTGAAAAAGTTTTTAATTTATTTCGAATATGAAAGGCAACAACAGCCATAACAGCAACAACACTCCATCTCCGTGCTAAATCTTGACTCCATCTATTCCTTGACTAGGCCTGCTGTTGGCGCATCATTTATTTATCACTCATACGCCGCGTGTGGCGCACGTTCGTTCGGTGTAAGTTAATAGCCAGGCACTCAACATAATATAACAAAATAAAAACAACAACAACAACTGCCATAAAGAGAGCACCGCCCCTCGGCTGGCCTACCCTTCGGCCAAGGCCATAAAGCAAACGCTGATTATGCATTCAAAGCGAGTTTTTGGCAACTGAAAAACAAAACCAAACTTAAGTGATTCCAGACACACACACACACACACAAACAAAGAGAGAGCAGCACCTGGTTGGGTAAGAACTGATGGTTATTCTGCTTAAGCTCAGGCCAATAAGGAAAAACTGTTGATGAGCAGATGACCCAAGGCGGGCCAAAAGGTGACACACACCCACACACACACACAATCTTTCTCCTGTCGGACACTGGGGATCGTATGCTGTTCGGTGTGGCTTGGGCGTATACCAGGAAGTTGCCATAATTTATGAACTTACTCCACACACCGAAACACGTAGCCTGACAACCATAATTCAAATATTCATTTATACGCACGACAATTCTGACATGAATCATATTTTTGCCTCAACGCCTCCAGCGTCAGCCAGAGGTGGAGAGATAGAGAGAGAGAGACAGAGAGAGAGAGAAAGCTGCGGCAGCGGTTACGGTACACCAATGTCAAAAGGCTTCACCTGCTTCGGCAAGACATCAGAAAAAGCAAACTAGTATGCACCACCTGAACAAGGTAGCTGCAACACAGCAGCATTATATATGAACCATATCTTTCTCAGTTACTATAATTTTGGATAATCTAAGCGGACAGCCAAAAACTTTGATTTTGGTTAAAATAAATGGAAAATTATTTAGACACATGCTGCTGAGTTGCTGCTGTCTCGAAATTTCCATTCAAAGTAGGACCAAATTATTCTTTGATTTATTATTGCTAATATTACACAGGCCAACAAAATGACCATCTTTGTGAGGTGCAGCCCTGTGGCCTTAAAAATATGATAAGTTTATGTTCACTGATTCCAAAACTGGTTTCGGTTTCGTTTCATCAGCTCTTGTTTCCAAGATATAGCGGAAAAACGAAAATCTTGCATTTTTGGCACTCTAGGATTTATGGAGGCCACACTAGGAATAAATGTCTGAGTTTATGAGCTAATTACGGCAAAGGACATATCAATGCAAATTTAAAAAATCATAGACGCTATATAAGTACAGCGGAAAGGGTCTAAATTGGCCTCTAAAGACAGACATTTTTCGATTTATAGCATTTTTAGCAATATAAACCTTCCCGTTTAAGCTAGCGCAGTTATTGAATAATTATGTTTGCCATCTGAGCTTATAGCCAAACATATGATCTTATTTTGTGATTTTTATGGCACTTAAATAAGTTTTTTTGGCAAAGATATGGCGTGTTTAAAACGAAAATACATATTTAAATTTATGGGAGGAAAACTAGATTGTTACTCTAAATCTGTATAGGAACTGTAAAGGGGCTACTTGGTTCGGCATAAATTGTTATATGTTTACATGTAGATGATAAATTATTTTTGGAAACAAGTAGCCTTTTCACAGTTCCTATAAAAATTTTAGTTACAAATCTAGTTTTCCTCCCATAAATTTAAACATGTAATTTCGTGTTTAAGAGGCTATAACTTTGCCAAATAAATTGATTTAATCGCCATAAAAATCACAAAATTAGATCATGTGTTTGTCTATAGGCTCAGATGGCGAAAATATTAATTCAATAACTGCGCTAGCTTTAACGGGCTATAAAAATGCTAAAAATGCTATAAATCGAAAAATGTCTGTCTTTAGAGGCCAATTTAGACAATTTCCGCTTTACTAATATAGCGGCTATGATTTTTTAAAAATGCATGGATATGTACTTTATCGCAATTAGTTCATAAATTCAGATAATTATGCCTAGTGTGGCCTCCATAAATCCTAGAGTGCCAAAAAGTCGACTTTTTGGTTTTTCCGCGATATCTTGGAAACAAGAGCTGATTGAACAAAACCAATGATACAGTTTTGTTCAGTGAAGTCTATATTAACATAATCTGTTAAAAATAGACCTGCACCAAAATCACTGTTGGGCTGTGTTATTAACTTTAATTTATTTCTCGCAGTTGAAAGAGTATATCCTATAGTTTTTGTTGGAATAATCGTGTTAAATTTTCAAAACTTTTTAGATTTTAGAGATAATTATCATTTTGTAATAGATCTAAAGCTGATTTTGGCATTTTAATTATTTTTTTCCTGTCTCTTAGAATACCTCGATACTAGAGGATCCGAGGCAATGAAAATTATATTAAAACGAGAAAGGCAAAGCTAACTTCGCCTCTGCCGAAGTTTTGATACACTTGAAAACGCTTGTCTCAACAATTAGCGACTTTGACCAAACTTCGCAGATCAGCTTAAAAACATTTAATAATACCCATGACCGTACTTGAGAGCGGTAATATTGAGAAAAAAACAGTTTTTCTCATTAAAATCCATTTTTCGACCGATCATTTGTATGGCAGCTACAAGAAGTAGCCATCCGATCCGGTCGGTTCCGACATATTAGCAGCGTGCAGACAAGAGAAGACTCTGTGCAAAATTTCAGCTCGATAGCTTCAAAACTAAGGGACTAGTTCGCGTAGAAACAGACAGACGGACGGACAGACGGACGGACAAAGCTTAATCGACTCAGCTCGTCACGCTGATCAAGAATCGGAGATGATTCCTTAGATGCGTTGCAAACTTCTGGGCAAAATTATAATACACTTTTCAAGTGTATAAACATCGAGGTTGCACTTTTCTCGACTGCATTTTCTCGAAAAATGTTCTCTGTAAAGCTTGAAATCTTTGTTTCGTCCTTCCTGGGCCTCCTCGGTTAATTGACCAATTGGAAGCAATGCATAATTAATTATTTTCGGGCCATGAATAAAAAATGAATGCAAAGTTGTCGTTGTGCCTAGTAGTCTCCAAGGCATAACTTTTTAATTTGTCTATATTAATATCATAGTTGCATGAAACAACTATTAATATAGTGTGCATTCTTATAAGCAAATCGATGTCTATCTAAGTTATCTCTGCAGTTAATTCTGCGTTTTGAAAAAATCGCCTAGCAGTATTACCATCGTTACTACTTCCAAATCCAGGTTTCGGGAGATCAATAAGTAAGCCTAGTATTTGTCTGGGCAACAATTTCTTTGTCCTCTACCGATGTCAATTTTGGCGCGAAATTTGTTCTAGTCGCCCCAAGTGCGTCGGCAAAATCTCTACAGAGTTCTTTGTCACCCCCCGAATAAGAATTGGGAAAGAGGAGGGAAAAGAGGGTGTGTGAATAGTGCACTTTGGGCGAAATGCCGATTTTTCTGGCATAAAGTCAAAAAAATCAAAGGTAGTAATTCAAATACTTCAGTTAGATTAAAACTAATTTTTCGGCTGGCTGGCAGCTCTTCTCTTCTGGCAGCTCTCTGAAGTCGGCTAATTTATTAAAGCACTTGCTTGTGTACATTAAAGTAGCCAGTTCATAGTATTTGCAAAGTAAATAAATAGGCAAAGCTTCAATAAAAATATTAAGTTTCGTATGGAAAACGATACTCACGGTATGTAAAATTAATGTTTGCTGTGATAAGAAACGAAATGTTTTTGTTTTTCTGTTGTTGTCTACAGTTTTGTTTATTATGATTTTAGCTAAAAGAATAACAAATGTAATTGTGATCCGTGGAGTAATACTTTTCTGGCGCATATAGGCGCAAGCAACTAAAAATTGCAAGTTATTTTTTGAAGCCCTTGGCATATAGTGTTATTAATCTATTTTGCGCCTTATCGAATAAATTTACATTTTCAATGATGTATAAGACTTCGCAAAAAACTCTGATCGATATTTGGGACAGCAAGAATAGAAATGCAGATACCGTAACAAACTTAAAGCAGAGATCAACAAATACGATTCAAGCATAAGAAATAAAGATTAAGTAGAAGCAAAACTAAAAGGATTTGTGTGTTATATTAATCGATATTTGTTGAGAACATCTCCCCAGATCCAAAACCAAGCACTCAGAATGACTCTTAAAAAATTTAGTAGTGAAAATTGATAATGAAAATACCGATTTGATATTTAAAAGTAGCCCATAAAAGGTGATATTTAGCAAAAGACATGGAAAGAAATTGGCTTACACATTATGGTGCCAAAACAACGCTAGAAAAGTCTTTGCAAATACTAGGGTTGCCGAATATTTTTAAAATATCGTATCGATGATATTCTCTGATTTTTAAAAATATCAAATGATATTAAATATATTACTTTTTAAACATCGATATATCGATATAATTGATATTTTTATTTTTTTTTCTGTTTTTACCAAAAAGAGAAAATTCTCTGCCCCAAAATAAAAAGATATAGTCTACATTAAGCAAACATGACAATATTTTCCATGAGATTCGAGTTTTCTATGTATTATACATATAAAATACTTTTAGTTCCAATATTTGGTCTAAATTTTACATGTTTTTTAAAAATTCGTGGAAAGAAATCGGAAAGAGATTTTGCCATTCATTTTGTCACAAAATATTAAAAATTTGTGAATGCGAGGGCTGTTCGAAAAGTTCTCGGGATCCAAAGTAGGTTCTTCCAAAAAAAGATGTGTCGATGGTACCCACGTTTCCTGAAGTTACCATTATCAGAAAGCAAAACGGAAGATGAGAAGTTTGTTAGTATGAATGTTATTATCGTCCGTAGCAGAATTGTGAAAATAAAATTAAATTTAAAAAAAGTACGGCCTTTCTAAAACGAAAAATAGATTTTTCAATATTTTTTTTTCAGTCCACTGAATAAAAAAAATAGTAAAAACTTTTTTTCTCAAAGATTGAGGTAGGGACGATAGCCACGTTAATTTTGCGTCCATAAAGCCCTACATTGTCAAAATCGGTTCGGTAGAACTTGAGAAAATGTGGGCACCAGTCCGAAAAACTTTGTTTCGAGATAAATGAGTTTAAAGCAGCGTTGGTCCTTGGTTCCAGCCGAAAAAATTTCGCTATTTACACATACATGACCCGAACGCTGGGCCAAGCTGAGACCTCAAAAGCAAAAAAGCGTCATTTGCTCGACAGAGTTCGAAGCGATTGGGTGGAAGCAAATTCACGGAGCTTTGTTTTCATACACTAATACACTACACTGGTTTAAAGTTTAAAAAAATTTGAAAATAGCTTTTTTTACCTAAGTCATTGGTCAAAAAAAAGAAAACTATATAATCTAAGGTATTTCGCATTTTAAAAAATCCATTTGGGATCATATTTTTGAATATCTAAGCTTAAAAATAAAAAGAAAATAAAAATTTTGGAAAAAAAAATTACTAGATCACAAGAGGGCCTTAAAAGTCTTTAAAAAGACGCGTCGCTTTGACGCATATGTCGCATTTTATAGCAGAAGCAAGTCGGTCTGAAGGCAATCTGGACAGTCCCGTCATGGCCGCCTTATGCGAATTCCAGAATATTAAGGGATAACTTTCCCATGACGTTTGTGGCAACCAAAAGTTTAACTTCAGCCCTCTATTTTGCGACTCTTGGGCTTGCATAAAGTCAACATACGGGACATTTGGTCGTGCAAACGTTACAATTACACTTGGCTGTGCCTTTTTTTATGTCGCTCTAATTTGCTTTTATCAAATTTGAATCTTTTTTCTGTCTCTTAAATGCGCTTGCGCTTGCTACCCAGATCAAAAAGTTAGCAACGCACAAATATCAGAAAACATCCCAAAAAAAATCGATATTCCATATTTGGTCAAAAAAAAAAATCACGATATAAATATATCAGTTTTAAAAATTATTATCGATATATTGATATTTTGATATATTTTCGACAACCCTAGCAAATACCAAACTTTTTGCATTAATAACATCATTGGACATTTTAAGTTTTGAAAAGTTTCACGTTATATTAATGGCAATATCATGGAGCCATATGTATAAGAGTGAAAATTGGTGCTGTCTCTAAATTGTGCTGGTGCTCAATGATAATGCCCAAAAAGATACTTTATAGTGCCAATAGGAAATAACTGTGGTTAGAGCGAGACAACCATATTGCCAAATGCACCCAAAAAGCGTTAGTGAGAGCGAACAGCTGACCCAAATGTATATAGAGAGTGTAAGTAAGAGCGAACAGCTGACAAGTTTCGGACAATTATCTTTCTAGTACTTTTTGCGCCTTGACAATATCGTGCAAATACTCCATCAACATTTCGAGTTGATTGCAATGTCAGGTGAGGTGATGCCCAATGTCAGCAACTGTCCATTTGATTTTGGTTCACGGTTTTAAAACAACTTGTGCTTGGTCCAGTTGAGTGTCTAGCTTTATAAACTTAACAGACGTTTCACGCGAGCAAAAATTCTAGATTGAATAATATTTAAGACGTTTTCCATAGAGCTATGGACTCCTCCGATCCTTTGTTATCATGTGTTTAATTGACGGACAAAAGCAGATCAAAAAGAAACTCCTATCAAAGAAGAAGTATTTTTTGCCTCTCATAAGCAATTAACAAATAAAGATTTCCTTGGTTCGCTTAGAGCCATCCATACTCAGTACTTTTTTTGTTCTTAAAATCTCGATCGCCCTTTATTTAGAAACTTCCCTGATTTTGGGCAACTGTTTACATAATGCGGACTTAGAGGCTAAGAGCTCAAAAATTGCTCCGAGTTTTTTTAAATCCGTTCTATTAGCATTTTTTACAACTTGGATCAAAGTTGACACCTGAGTTCCCTGAACCAGAACAGTTTTTATCTAGTTTTTTTGTCAAGTTTTTGCCACTTTTTTTTTTTGGTTGCAACAAGCGTTGAGGTGGCTGCAATTGCTTGGGTCACGCCAAGGCAAATTGCTGAAAGTTCGTCCTTGCTACGTCCTGGCCCGCACAAATGAGCGCAATTTATGTAGTCGACTGTGTGTGTGTGTGTGAACATAAATTTGGCATGCTCTGAACTTGGCTGCCCCTGCGGCGTGCCCTTCTTCTTTATAATTTTGGTAAAAAACGAACTTAAATTTATTGGGTCAAGCATAGACTTCTAGGTGCCTGATAATTGTTGGCTGTTTAGCTGGTTCAGTTAATAAAACGACCAAAAGCAGCTGCCATCCGGCCATCAATTTTCTGCCTGCGTGTCTGACCCATTGTAATGCCAACTATTACAAGAATATGCCACATGTGTGTGTGCTGTATGCGTGTGTGTAGGTGTGTCGCACATTTGTGTGGCTGCTGTTCGTGCCTGTTGTATTATTGTATGCTGCTACGTGCTGCAAACTGTCAATTGCGTATTTGTCAATGGCCCGAGTTGAGTTCGAGTTTAGTCAAGTCAAGAACTCGAACAGAAGGATAACAAGGCAACGCCTTGGCTGTTGAATAGGACACTCACACTCGCACACACAAATATGACAAGCAGGTTAGTAAGATATTGGGATTGTTGAAGCCTCTCCTTTACTCTGTGAGTTTACAACCAATTTGAGCTGGCTTAATTTGAAAAATTTACAAAGTGACAGCTTTAAGTTAAATTTTTTATGCTCTAAATGAAAGTGTGAAAAGATTTTTGTGGCAGGAACATTAATTAAAAATGTAATTCCTAGCTTAAATCTTCTTCTTAAGTCTGAGCAATTTTCGTCAATGTATGTGAGTTTAAGAGTAAAGAAGTCCAATGTTTTTGAAGAGACTGCTGTGACGAGAAGCGGTCCCACTTCATTCAGTTCCAATCACAGATCCAGTTCAGTACAACTATCGATGCTTCATTCTCCCGCCTCTTATTTCTTTGCCTTACTGTTACAGTCATTCTTACCGGCAGCACGCCGCTTGGCTATATCAAGTCAACTGTTAATGTTGATTAAGAAAATATATACTTTCAGGGGTTGAAAATGATTCCTTTCCCTGTTATATACTTTTGTGCACAAACCTAATATGCTCCTAATACATACCAATTTCTTTGGTGTAAAAATGTATCTTGGTTTGTTCAAATGTTTGAAACTTGAAAACGACGGCTTTGTTTAGGAAAAAGAAAAGTCGAAAAATTCAATTCAGTTTTCAATTCAATTCAATAACTGCTCAACACAAGGTGCAGTAGGCGGTCATTTCATTTGACTCAGCTCAGCATATGTTCTTTATGATTTCAATTGCACCTTTTTGTTAAAGCAGAATATTGTCTAAATTTTAAAGCGGCATTAAGCTAGTCAACTATGTGTATTAATTTTCATTATTTGGAAATATGTACTCATTCTAAATCCAGCTTTGCCATTTTGAACCAAATTACCGACTTTTTGAGCGCATTTGTTTCACTTTAGTTCGGTTTGTGCATGTACAACAATAATAATCACATAATAATAATTTTCACAAATTTGAGATTAAAATTTTGTTGCCAGGGAGCATGTAGGGGGGTGCAGGTAATGGCAAAAACCAGTGAAAACATAATAACGGAGTATAGAAACTAAATACTTTAAATTTAGTCAAAAGCCGCAATATGAAATTCATTTATTGAATTTAAAAAAAGTCAATAGCAATTTGGGGATAATCGGCAATCGTTATACAGAAGGTGACAATTGTATCTACGATTGCTTCAACAGGTTTAGATAGACTCTTAATGGCTTCAGCTGGAATGCAAAGTGGATTTAATGATCGAAATTATAATAATAATAAATACTAATTAGTATGATATTGTGTCACCACAGATGAATTATATTTTTCTTTAAAAAGGATAATTTATTGGGCAAAACGGGTCTCTGTGTGGGTGTACGGAATAAATGACAAATGTATAGAGTTTGCATAGTTTCGACAAAATATTGTTTAGAAAAGGGTTACTAAGCATGACAAAGCAATCTTACTTAACTGAAACACACTGGGACGTCTTTTTACATTGAAGGCACATTGTCTTGAAATGATTCGAAAGAAATGAAATAAAATTATGATATTTGTACTGCATACAAAACTATAAAGGCTGTATATATAGAATGTAAGTGGAGCGCGGCAAATTACTATATTACTACGGTTACTTTGAAGGTATTAGGAGGAGGCGCATAGGTAAGGCATAGATAATTTCATGCTCGTAGCATTACCATGATGACGCTCACAATGAACCTGGCCAGGGCAATTACAGCAGATGCAAGAAATTAGAGGTCAAAGCTCGGGGAACTCTTGCTGATGGATCGTGGGATAGAAAAGCTGGAAATAAAAGGCGTCTTCAGTTCAGTGAATTCCAAAGGCGGCTGCTTCTGCGGTGTGGCTGACCAGATGCCTGTTTTGCCAGTACTTGCGATGTTTTGAGCAACTGCCAAAAATTATTTTTAGTATGAAAATGGTGCCCAGGAAAAAAGAGCTGCAAAAACATCGATAGTACTATCGATATATCGAATAGTTGGTCTCAACAATCGATGGTATTTTTCCACTATCGATAAAGCCCCGTTTTTGGTCAGTCTTCGTCGTTCTTCGCTTGGGTTGAGAAAGCACCTTGTTAGACTTGGGTAAGAAAAATAAATATATTTTACAAAATATGAATATAAATTTATAGTTTCCATGGATCTTAGATGAGGATTCACTAGTGAAAATGAGTTGGCAAATTAAGTTCCTAATACAGAGCCGCAAACACCTTTCGAAAAGCATGCTTCGTGTAAGCCACTGTTCTAGTTCAACCGATCAGATGCCATCATTAATAAGAGTCAATGTTTGGTGAATTCATAGCAATATTGGAAATTTTTTGTTTTTTTGCAAAAAGCGTATAGCAAAAACGAAATTATCGTTCAATTCTAAGAAAATTTCACCAAGAAACCATGGGTCTACAGTGACTTCGTAGTTCGCGCAAATCGACCTCAAATATTTATGTTCAAAAACAAGTTACCAAGTCGGTGAAGCCCGACTATAACTTACTCTGTATTCTCCAGAGCTTGCATTTATTTTTATAATGAAGTCATAAAGTGAGTCAAGTGCTGCCCATCGCCGTTGAACCGCTGCTACCCAGCAACAATTTTTGTTTTGCTTATAACTTGACCATCTTTCAACCGATCTTAGTCATTCTTTTGGCGAATCGATAACCAATTATGATTACAAAATATCTCTAAAAGCTACAAACCGTCTATCTGCAAAACTGTGGGAGATATCAAGTTTTTTCTAAATTGCGTGGGCGTGAGGGGGCGTGGCAACCTGTGACAATAAAAATTATCTGCCTGCAACTAAAAGACAGACAGACGAACATCCGGTATCTTCGTTATTATAATTTGTTTAGCTTATGACTTTCCGACTACTTTATATCAAATCTTTATGGTAATGTGAACTCATTCCGGTTACTTTGCGCCTAACTAGAAATTTCTCTCCGAGCTACCTACAGCCTTGCCTAACAAATTTTGCTCACTATGAACCTTTTCGAAATTTGTGTATTAATTATAAATTATATTACCATCTTTTCTCTGCTCACTCTTCTGTGTTAGATGTATGAAATAATTTACTGTCTATAATGTTGACAGAACTTTTTTAAACCTAAATAAATAAATTATACAATCGAATTTTCGCGATTTTTTAGACCGTAAATTGCAAATTCGCCACATTTTTGAACTGTTCAAACATAACTTCTTACAACATCTGCGTTCTTGTTAATACTCAAATGAACATTTTTCAAATTTTGCGGTTTTTGGTCTACACTTTTTGTATGCTATTTGTTAAATCCTTATAACAAGATTGGGTTCTACACAGAGAGAAAAAAAATCTCCGTAGAATGGATATTCCAATATCCACTTTAAGATCCATTTTTTTTAAATATCCTTTTCACATTTTTCAGCTCCTTTGGATGAAGAATGAAGATCAATAAAATATTTTTTTTCTGATTTATCCTTTTAATCGAAAATAAACCGACTTTGAAAATATCCAATGGATCCCAAAAAAGGATAGTTAACTATCCAGTCCAAATGGATACCGAAAACATCCTGAGGATAATCGAAAACTATTCTTTTTTTCTCAGTGTATAAAAATTTTGAAAATTTATTGATTTTTTGAGCATTTGAAAATGTTGCGGTTCTTGGACCATTTAAATCCAGGCATTCAATTATCTGTCTACCAAAGTCTATGACCCAAAGTTTCATCGCAATCAGAAATTTGGCAAATTTCACGTTTTTTTTTTACCATTTCCCTTTCATATCTTCAATTTGGAAACCTTTCAGGGCACGCATCACCAATCCCCAAAGTTTCATTACAGTTGGATGAACCGTATAATTTTGCAAATTTAGCGGTTTTCGGAAACTTTTTCGCCCATTGTTTTGACCTTAGAACCATGTCGGTTAAGCGTCCTAGCATTCTCCAAAGTTTCATCACAATCGAATGAACGGGTTAGGCAGGCAGGCACTCTGTACCAAAGATTCACAGAAAATATTAAGCCTGTGGAACAGTATGTAACAGGGAGAAGGAATCATTTCCGACCCTATAAAGTTTATACAATCTTGATCAGCATCAACAGCCGAGTCAATATAGTTATATTCGTCAGATCTCAGAGATGGTAAGAGATAGAGGTTTGACATGTATGGGACAAATGCTTCTTATACTTGCAGGCAGATAAAGTTTATTTTCACTTTTCGCCACTCCCCCTGAAATTTGAAAAAACGTCATATCTTCCACAGTTTGATAGATTGATAGTTTATGCCTTCTAAAGAAAGTTGGAAATTATCGACTTAAATCGATTTGCCGAAGAAATAATCAAGATCGAATGAGCGGTTCTCAAGTTATGAGCAATAATGTGAACCACCCCTTGCCAACCCCTTCTCCTTCCATTTCACAAACAACACCGCACAGAGAGAGAGAGAGATAGGGAGAGAGCGAGGATAAGTGCATCAGCAGCACTGCATTCAGCTCCTACTCCAGGTACAGAGTATGTTGCAGTCCGGCCTTACCAACTTTCTCACTTGTTTTCCCTAATAGCTAATAAACGATTTGCTTTTTTTTTCAAAACTCACTCATTGATCAGTCATCAAGCTGCCTGTGCAGAATGCACCCACTGTTTCCACCGTCTGACATAATTAAAGAAACCTTTTCCTCCTCCATTGTCAGCCCAGTTGCCGTTCCCAGGCAGAGGAAGCGGAAATGGTAACGGCAGTCGGAAAGGAAACATATTGTTCGTGCATCTCCACCTTTCCTTCACAGTTTTCGTTCTCCTTGCTGGGTTTTGTTTCTTTGACATTTGTCTTTTGTTTTTAGCATGGCCAGCAAACAACTTGAATCTGGTGCTCCCTCCCTCTCCTGCCGTCTCCTCCGTCCTGCTGGTGTTGCATGAATAATGGCGCTTGTTATTGTTGCTCTAAGTGGTTGTGTCAATTTCGAGCGAAATGAATAATATGTCATGCATGTTGCCAATGTTGTCGGCTTTTGTCTTCGTTATTTTCACTCGCTCTGCTGTCTGTTCAAGTGTGTGCCGCACACCCACTCACCCACACACACACACACGCATAACTACATACTATATCATACATCTACAGTAGGCACTCGCTGCAACAAAACGCTCCTTGAGCATAATTTAATTAATTGACATTTTTGGCATTTTTCTTCGGGGAAATCCTTTTGGTTGCCCCCGGTGATTAATTGCCGAGGTCGAGGCCTGTCCCACAGTCGATAAGCCACGCCCGTTTATTGGCCGCTGTCCGGCATCCCTTTTCTGGCCATTGTCCCACCGCCCCCTATGGCACTGGGTACTGGCTCCTTCAGTGTTTGATTTAGCTTGTGAGTAACTTAAGCATGCTTTTCATTACGTTCCATTTGCTGTGAAAATATTTATCTAATTCATTGATTGCCAAAACCCACCAGTACAAGAAGGAGATGGATAAGTTGCTTAAAAAATATAGAGAGAGAGAGAGGGAGAGGGAGATTATAATTTACAAGCATATGGTATGTATCGCACTTGTAATATGGGAATAGTTTGCCAAAACGTGACAAAGTCTGCCCCACACTTTTTCGTTGCTTTATTGGCGTCCATTTGTTGCGGCATTGATTAATGCAGAGAACGGGTGCTCGGACCGTGGGGCGGAGGGGAAGCAACTGGAAGTTGAGGCAGATTTATAGCATTCAATATGTTTTCAATACTTCCGCGAAAACGTCAACGGCAGCAGCTCTGGCTAAACAACCGTTGGACTGAAGCAGCTAGGCTACAAAATTACTACACTTAGAGAAAAGAGGGGTTTGGATATACAAACTGAAATTAATTTTGCTGTTCGCTTCAAAAACCAATTAACTTGTCTATTCTTGAATTACATCGTGTTACTTTTGTTCACAAATTAATTGAACACAATTTCTTACTTTTTCTCCGAGTGTAGATAAAAGGGATATGGCTAGATACCCTAATATATTTCTAAGCGCTTCGTATTGCGACGCATCCTTCATGGAATGTTGCCAATGGCAACGAGAGATGTGGATGAAGGGCCAGATCCGGATGTGTGGATGAGCTTCGGCGGATGCGACTTCGACATATGTAAGCACACAAGGTCCATGTGTGTGTGTGTGTGTGCGTGCGTCTGGCATCGGGCAACGTTGCAGGCTCCATCGGATTCACTGCTCGATGCACATGAATGCACTTTTCCACAAAATTTAACTTTTGCACTGAAGTGGCGGAGGACATGGGGGCTGGCGCACAAGGGGACATGGCCAACCAGCGTCTTTTTGTGTTGTTGTTTTGTTTCGACAAGTCGGCTCCAACTCAGGAAGGCTGCCTGCCGGCAGGTGGCCCTCCGCAAATCCTTGACATTGCGTTTATATTGCAATTGCCGGTTGATTGGATTTGCCCAGCCGTCCCCCTCCCGCATCAACTTGCCACCCTTTCAATTCGTTTATGAGTTTGCCAAAGGCAAAAACTTAAAGCTACCCAAATCCCAAAAAGAGTTCAGTGGGAACTACTACTATTCCTGCAAACGATGTGTTAACAAGCATGAAATCCAAATCAAACCGCAAACACGCAGACCATCCACCACCCCGTCCCTGTTCCTGTCCCTGTCCCACTTGTGCAAAAACCCCTCTGGACTTGGCATTGCAAAATGCTACAATTCATGATTGAAATTTAAATTGAATCTGTAATCTGAAACAAAATCTAATCGAATTATAGCAACAACAACAAACGCCCCAGACAGGCCACTAAGGGGAGCACCAGCATGCTGGTGGAGGCGATGGTGTTCGGGAGGAGAAGGGCCAAGCACATTTGCCAATTGAAGAACCGAGTCTTCGTCGTGGGAGCAACGCCACGCAAAAATCAGCAAAAGTTAAATCAATGCAAAAGGCAATGGCAATCAAGTTGAGGAAAAAAAGTGAAAGCAAAATGTCAATCATAGGCGAAGGTCGAATGCCCTTTGGAGATTCTAGGGGAAAGTATTAAAAATCACAAGACTTCTTCCGAGATCTTAGAGAGAGTGAAAGCTTTAGCAAATGTCATAAAGTAAGCTAGTTTTTTCGGGAGGAGAGGAAGGCAACAATCTATCTACACTTATAAATCTGTAAGCCCGTCTGAGATATTATCAACCCACAGCCAAAACTGCTTATGCTACAGATCCCATGCCTATACCTTCATTTAGTTATGCAGGCGCGCACTAAGAAAGATAATTTTGAAAATTTGTCCGCGAAGTGGGTGAAAAGGAAAAGAAAAGTGTATGAGTCACAGTAATGGCTGTGGCGCTAAGGCAATATTGTGGACAAAACTGTTTTACTAAGAGAGAGTGATAGAGGGAACGTCTCACACTCACACAAATTAGGTATATGTTGTATGTATGAGTCTTGGTTCTCCCCAATCTTCATAAATTTACCTGAAATGGACGCGGGACGAAAATATGGGTAGACTCAAAATTTGCTAACAAGTCCCTGCTAAATTTTACTGTCATCACACAGTTTAGTCAAAACTTAGCAAAAATAGACTACCTACCCATCTACGGACTAGCAACAAAAACAATATTAAAAACAATAGAAACTTTATTAAATACGGCAATTCGAATTGCATAAGGAGCATAAACAACTTATTTGTCGTAGCTAACGTATAACCCAAGTTTTGTTCAAAGATGCACCCCTCTAAAAGAAACCATAGATACGCATCATAGATCCTTTTTTAAATCTAATACAGGTAAATACATCTTCTTAAGAGAATTCAACAAAACAAAACACAAGCTAAGTAACCATAAATTTATTTGCACCGACGGATCTTTAAACAAAGAAGTAACAGGATATGCAATAACCACTGAAATGGAAGTTCTTTATCTAGCGATTTTGTCCAGATATTCATCTGTGTATTCTTCTTCTTCTTTTTGATTGGACAGTACAACTATTTGCTTCGTGCAAGCTTGCACCAGTTTTTCACACCAAGCTTGGAATTGGTCGTCCCACCTTGCCTTGTCTCAGTTCTTTCGCATTCCACTTGTGGACCATTTTTTCTCGCCCACTTTCAAAGGTCCATAAATCATCCGAAGAATCTTTCGCTCAAAAACGCCAATTGCCGCCTCATTCGCTGATGATATTTCCCACGCTTCTATGCCGTATTGCAGGACTGGAACTATAAGCGACTTTTATATCGCTATTTTCGTTTTTTGAGCGAGGTCTCTGCTCTTGAACTCTCTACTGAGTAAAATCGGTATTAGCTGCTTTGGATTTCCAGGCTTTTGGTGCTGTCGTTAACTATCATCGTTCCAAATTCCTCTACAATATTATTATTTTTACTATTTTTCTTGTCCTCGTTTACCTTAGCGGTCATCAGTTAAGACTGCCTCTCAATTTCTAAAAACGACCTGTTTACCGCCCGTTCGGTTTTGCCGATAATGTCAATATCGTCGGCATATACGAGTAGCATTACATCTTTATTAAAGATGGTGCTTGATCTGTTGGCATTTGGGCACTGGCGCAGTAAGTGTATACTGCATCAGCAGATTAATGAAGTCTTACGATAAGGTATCACCCTGCCAAAAACCTTCTTTGGTATCAAAAGGCTCGAAGAGGTTCTTTCCTATTTTGCTTCTCAACGTCATCATGCAAAGTCGAACGTACTTTGTTGCTTTATACCAATTGCTTGGAAAAAAAAATCCCTTGTCTGTGGAAAAAACAGTGGCTGGCTCTTACCCAAGCCAGGAAAGAAGGCTGCTGAGCCAACAGCGTACAGGCCTCCTGTGCTTACTGGATACGGCCGGAAAGGAATGAAAAGACTTATTGCTAACAGGCTCGAGGAGGCAATTAAAAGGACTGGAAGCCGGAACTTCTGAGTCAAGAAGGCAAGAGAAATGTTATTCCATCCAAGGTCGCATCAATTGCTGAGTCCATTGAGGGCAAACAGGTACTAGATGAAATGCTAAATATCGGTTGGAAATCACTAAAAGTTTCTTTTCCAAACAGAGTCCACCAAAATTTTTGTTTCTGGGCACCGTCAACGCAATTTTACGTGGAAGTGCTCAAGAGATAAGGTAAAAAGAATAGTACAACACTATTATGAGAAAGGTTCGGCGGTAACCGAAAGGCGTGGTAGATACCACTCGATGTGTTTTGTTAAAAGTCATAACAAAACATTTTTGAGAAAAAATGAGACATGAAATAATATTTACTAAATATATATTTATGCGAAATCGTATATTACTGTCAGGTTAACTTTGAAGTGGGGCCCCAGATGAACTGAACTGAATGCTAATAGTCTATTTATACGGTGCTGACTAACGTCCATTTAACAATTCCCAAAATTTGAGGATCTAAAAAAAACTGCAGATTACTTTACTACTGTGGCCACAAAATACCAGGAGTTTGTTTATAAATCACTTACTTATGCTTGTAAATTCATTTAATTCCCCTCAAAGTAATTTCCCCCGAATAATTACACTTGGGCCCACGTTTTTTCCTATTTCAAAAACATGTCCCAAAGTCGTCTTCCGGGATAGTCTTCAATTTCGTCTTGGTTTTGCTCACTCTATCTCTTTTATCGATTCAAACGAGCTTTGCAGGTAGGCCCGACGATTTCGGGTAACTTTACCCACAAATTTTTTTGTAAGGTTTGATAAGGTTCCTGTTGTCTACACCGCTGATACGCCTGTCTATAACTCCGTTCGAATGTCTGATCGGTACCTCATTATCCTAACCAAAGACATTTGTCGAATATGTGGAGAAGCAATTTCATAAAGCATGTACCATTCTCCCTCCGCAAGGGTATCCAAAAGGGAAATTCAAAACGCATTGCAGTCAAAAGGTTGTGTGCGTCTCCCTCTGTCTCACCCTCTAGAAAGAAGCGGGACTATCTCCGCCTGCTACTTTTGGGGCAGTTCGAGCAGACAAACCCAAAAATGGCAACATCATCAATGCCAACTACCAGCAGATAAAATCGCCTGTCCATAAGCGTGTGTTTGTGTGTGGATGTTTGAGGCCCCAGCCATATTTAAGTCAATTTACATGCAACAATCAATATTTTTTGTGCAAATAGTCGACCCAAACTCTGGCCAGAAGCCCAAACAAAAACCCCAAAAAATTTGTACACAATTTTCAATCTCAGCACCATGAAGATAGAGGCGGGTTTTTAAGGGGTGGTGGGGAAGGAGGGAATGAGGTCCTCTTTGATGGCTAACCCATGTTGCTATCCAAAAACTTAACTAATAACTCCTTGGTGTATTGGCTGGCAGTTTAAAAGCGAAGTGAAAGAGAGCGAGCCAGAGAGGAGGAGAGTGGGGGGTGAGAGAAAGTCAAGCATAGGCTCTGGGCTGGCTTGTTGTCTATACGCTGGCACAGCGAGGGTTGACGGTAGAGTTGAGCCCTTTTGAATTATGATTAAGAATTAAAAGAGTATTTTATTTTCAGATGTGGCAGCGCCGTTTTATATTTATGTTTCTTAAATTATTAAAAACACACTGAAGCCCCAAACAGACAAGCCCACCATTGGATTTAAGTTTATGATTATTTATTATATTATTTATTTTACCTGTGGCCGAAAATGTTAAGAGAAGCTGAGTGTGTAAATCAGAGTTCTGCAAGAGTGCCTGATTTATGGACTAAAAGCATCCTTGCTTTAAAACATATGCGGTAAGTCTAACACTTAAAATTTTGCAGTCCAGTCAAAAACATGTGCACTTTCTCTCTCTATAAAAGGCTTTAATGTGCCTCAATAGATTGAGGACGTTAAATCACCTCTTATAGGAACTTATCTAAGTAATGATATTGGTATGAGTGCTATGACTGAACCCGAATCAGTAAGTTTTTTTTAGTATGAATTTGATATCATCTTGATGAGTCAATTGTCAAATTTTAACTTTAAGCCGGGTATTCAGCACCGCGGAAACTAAAAATTCCTGTCAAACTTCATATAAAAAAAACTATGCCAGGAATTTTTAGTTTACCTTTTCGTTGCTTGTGTATCCAGCAACATGAACGTAATCCACAGTATCTTATCGATAGTTGGCCTATCGATAGCGTTTGTGGATGGCGAGAACAGCTGACACACAGCGCAGGAATATATTGTCAACAATTATTTTGGATGTCACAAGCGAAATCTTTGGGAAAATGCTTTTATATTTTTTTGTTATGAGCTGTCATCTGGAAGGGAAACCATCAGCGTGCTAAGATTGGTAGGGGATGGTGCCAAGGGCACACCTATGCCAATTTGATGAGACCGCCAGAGGGACGTTTTCTATAGTCAGAAAGGTCGATTAAAACGCTTTCTTAATCTGTGTGTAGCCAGACCATAGGCAAATCTATTAGAGTGGTGCACCAATTGGTCATGACTCAAGATACCTGCAGGTGTGGATATTAATTTGAGCGCATAATGGCAAGGCGTCTAAACCGCGATTTATACATATGTATGTAGTTGTATGCCTCTCATACCAGAGGCCCACATATGTAGGTGACTCTAGTTTCTTAAGGGCAGTGGATCATGCCGTACCCCATAACTGGATAGCCCAGATCCACCGCTACGAGGCTTAAGAAGCCAAAGGAGCTCCAACGTCATTAGCTGCATCCGTAGCCACTGCCCGAGTCGCACGGACTTTCCTGGTCAAGCGGCGGTTCAGACATGCCAAGGTATTAAACGGCGTTATCCGTATATGGAACTCTTCATTCTAGGAGTCGCACTCAAGCTACTTTTCACTCATGTATAGCAATCGTGTTGACTCTTTGAACGATTAACGTCTATGCTCCAGCGATTCGCCGATCGACCAAAGCCCAGGTTCTGATCCCGCCACTGAGTTGGCAATCTTCTATCCGACAATGAAAAACTTTATTTGATTGGCGTATAACTAAGAGGTCATACTACTTTGGAGATGATGGCATTATAAAGCAATGCAGTTAAGTACATGCTGCAGTGATGTTTTGCGCCATCCGGGACACACTGCAAAGTGTCATGCTCAGCTATCGTCCTATCATTCCCAAGTATAAAGTATGTAGCACCGACTCCGAGCAGCATGCTTCCTCCAAAAAATACTATTTCTTAAATTTATTTAAATTTAAATAGTTAACGGTGCTTAACAGCTTTTTAATCAGAGTGACCTTTCACCTTTTAGGTAATTGGTCACACTGGTTTAGTTATGTTCCACAAACACAAGAAATAATTAGCAAATTCCTGACAGGAATTTTCCGCAGTGCAGGATACAGGCCTTAAAGCTGTTACAGAATTGATTTTATTTACTTCAATAAAATCGTCTGGCACCTCTCTATGAGAAACATTGTTCTCTCACTGTACATGCGGAGTTTTTTGTTTCGCACAGAACCTGGGTAAAATTCGAAAATCTCTTCTACAGCTGTCTTTGCTTTGAACCTCTTGCATTGGGCAACATAAGACCATTGAAATTGTTTTGGTTTCAAAATAATACTTTTTCGTATCAAATAAGTTTTCTTTTGGCCTTAGTCCGATTTTTTAGTTAGGGAAAAAGAACAAAACGACTGTTTAAAACGATTTTGGATACATATAGCTGCTTTATGACAAAATTTGGAACCATTTCACAAAATGGGTTTTAAATGGCCGCCGTTCAAAGCTTGCATTTATTAAAAAACAAGTGAGAAAGTCCGTCAAGCCCGACTATAACATACTCTGTACCTGGAGTAGAAGCTGAATGCAATGCTGGTGCGGCGCTTGTCTCTCAGTCTCTCTCTCTTTCTCTCTCTCTCTAAGATTGTGCGTTGTTAGTTGTAATAGGGTGGGAGGGGGTGGGGGAAGGGTGAACCGCTTATCCGATTTTTATCATTTTTTCAACAAATCGATACATTTTGCTAATTTCTAACTATCTCTAGAAGGTACAAATCGTCTATCTTCAAAACTGTATGAGATATAACGTTGCTTCCAAATTGCGGGCGCGGGAGAGGGCGTGGCAAAAATTGAAAATAAAATTGATCTGCCTGCAAGTATAAGAAGCATTTGTCCCATACATGCCAAACCTCTATCTCTTACCATCGCTGAGATCTGTTTGTTCATACGGACGGACGGACAGACGGACGGACAGACGGACGGACAGACGGACAGATGGACATGGCTATATCGACTCGGCTGTTGATGCTTATCAAGAATATATATACTTTATATAGTCGGAAATGGTTCCTTCTCCCTGTTACATACTTTTGCATAAACTTAATGTACTCTATTTACCTTTGGTACAGAGTTTAAAAACTTATGGTCAGAACTAGGAATGCAACTGCTGCCGATTTTGTTTTTGTTTTTTATTTTCGACTTTGGACTAGATTGCAATAAATACCAAGTTGTTTCCATTTGTTTTGGGTATTTTAACATTTGGCAGCTTTGCGTTGAGAGTGCCCAAAAATACCTCTCTCGATTCACTTGCAACATAGCTGGAAAAGTACGTAGCATAGAACCAGAAGGCAAAGCCAACTTCGTCTGTGCCAGGGTATAACCCTGGCAAATGTTTTAATATATCAGATTTTAAGAACGCCAGCATTAAAACAAACAATTTTTCTAAATAAAACCCATTTTCAGACCAATAAGCTGAAAGATACAGTCATCCGACTCTGACCAAAACTTGCAAATCTAAGAGAAAGCATATAATATCAATAATCGCTGAGTTGTTAAGATGCCATTTCAATTTATGATGTGCAAGTGGTCTCGAGTTCGACCCCAGTCAAGGCGGTGTCCAGAAATTATAAAGGGCATAGCAGAATAAGCATACAAAAACTGCCCCCACCCCGATCAGCATCAAAATTAAATATGTTGTTACCATCAATGAGAAACTCACTCTCCTAAATTTGTAGTCTTCTAATCGCTATTGGAGTAGAGTTACGAGGGCGGAAAGATAAATCAAAAAAGTCGTTTATCTTAAGAACCGCTGAACATCCGGTTCATCCGTTGAAGGCGGGAATTTGATATTAGAATACTGGTGATTCCTTTCATCTTTGGTGAATTTTTCAAAATTTAAGCTTTCATCTTCTTTTAACTAACAATAGATGTTGTAGCTTTGTGCTAATAGCATAAAAGTGCCCATTAAACGCGAACTTGACTTGCTCCAGACAAACTGGGTATGAGGTGTTGCTACCTGATGCCTCTAGTTTCAGAATTTATTGGTCCCAATCCCAGCCTATAAAAAAAGTTGAATTTTGTGGCACTGTGTAATCGCCACCAACCCTTCAATATACATGAAAAGTCTTTCTAATGCATATTACACAATAAATACGTTTTTATTCTTTTTATCTTCTACTGTTTTGTCTGTGATTGGTTGGTTTACCTGGGATCTTTGAAGCTAAAACTGTTGTAGTCACCCTCGGTAGGCAATTGTTTTCTGCCCACCCTCTCCATGTGAGTGTGTGTGTGTGTGTGTGTTTTGGCCAAATGTGATTTATCTGCTATGAAAATTTATTTGGTCAAAAGGCGAAATGAAATGAAAACTACTACTAGGCCATGTTGCTGCTGCTGCTGTTGTTGTTGATGTTGTTGTTGTGGTCTGGTTGTCTGTGCTCTTACTTGTTGGCGTTTTGTGTTGCTTTTGGCTTTCAATTCTCTCCACAAACACAAAAAACTTGTACAACGTTTATCGTGGACTAAAAGTAACACTGACCCAAATACAATTGGCCAGGCAGCTGGCTTTAGCCTCAGCTTCGACGTCGGTTTTCAAATTTCAGCCTTGGCTTTGGCCAAATGTTTAGACACAAGTTCAACACAAAAAAAAAAAAAGTTGGAGCAAGACGCCCCACCTGCCTCTGTGCCACATAATCGCACACACACATGCCCATACATTTAAGTATGTATGGCTAGGTTGTTGTCGTGTATTGTAAAATCCGCTTAAATTGTAGCATTTAACAGCGACGATGCCATCGAAGTGGGGACCAAGCCGGCTACGTGTATTTCCCCCGGGTGGGTGGGTGGTTTGTAGTGTGCCGCTTCCATATGCCGCAGTATGATGTGGATATTTTATGGTCAGCGAAGGAGAAATTTGCATGATGATAAGTGTAGGGCGGAGAGGAGGGTGGTGTGTCGTTATCTCTGTCTGTTTTTAAGCCGCTTATGGCGAGGACAAGATACGGGCCAGTGGAGAGGACGAAAGACACACAGAAATAAGCTGTTTGAAAAAATAAGAAAAACCCACACCAACTGCACCACAATCGCCACATGAGCGAGCTATTTAGAAGGGAATTAGGAAAAATGTATAAAGTGTTTCGAAGAAATGGAGATCCGTGATTGATTGGAAAGGGAAATTTTGTTAAAGTTTGTTATAATTGAGCGACAGCCTGAAAGTAGGCAATAAAACTCAATGTTTCAATGGCCATCCCTTTGTTGGACGCTAATGAGCGACAGACGAAAGAACAACCACATCAACAAGACAAAAGCCTGCAGCACATAATAAAGAAGAAGAAACTGGGTCCCGCTTCAAATTGGCTTCGCTGGAGGCTGCTGGCGGCGGCGCCATTTGCCATTTGCCGGTTGCCAGTTGGCATGGCTTGGTCGGTCCGCTTGCCGGGCGAATGGCTGTTAAATTCACATTGCAATGAATCTTTCGGTGCTGCCAGGAAGGTGCACAGTGCCTTCTTTTGCAACTTGCAACTGCAAGGCAAACCAACAATAAATCGTTGCATTTTCTTTCAGAAAACTTTGGAGTGGGGAGGGGTGGATGGAGGGTAGATAGGTGGAGCCGCTTTGACACTGTTGACAGTTTTATTGCCGCCTCCGTTCAGTTGCCTGGGGGGTACCTGAAGCAGGAGCTGGAGTAGGAGCCGCAGTCGGATCGACATGCAAATATATGCGCCGCATGTGCATCGATTGCCAACGCTTGCACTTTTCAAGCGATGCCTTTCCTGAATTCTGACCATGATTAATACAACCCACCCAAGCACTATGGTGAGAAAGTCCAAGATTTTTAGGGCCAACTATGATGGTGCCTTAGGGCCAAAAGCTAATAAGGAATTTATCGAAAAGCGATAAGTAGTTTCCCGGACTGTGATTACATAACATTCAAACTATAATCCACACAAGCATAAACTTGGTTCGTGCTCATCTGATCACACTTGCTGAGTTTTATTCAATCAAACCTTTCAATCCTTGGTGGCATAATTATGTTCGGCTTTGTTTCATTCAATTCAAGAACGATTGAGCAATATTCATCTCGTATGAGTTTTAAGGCACGGCCTCGCAGACTGCCAGTTTGACTTCAGAAGGGGACGTAGTACGATTGATGCTATTTCGACAGTAGTGAAGGTAGCCTGTGATGCCACTGTTGGAAAAAGATGGCAAGAAGGCACAAAAAAGCCTAGTCATAACCCTAAAATAAAATTCATTTTGCTGACAACAGACAACCAAACGAAATGACAAATTCAACCAAATCGATTCTCAAAATTGATATGCTGCATAAAAATATAAGAGAATTTAAAAACTCATATTTTCCCTATATTTTTTCAACTTAAGCTCCCTTGCTGAGGTTCGGTTTCTCTTTACCCAATTTTGAATTAGCAGAAAAAGAAATTTAGGTTCCACTTACATGTCAACTCCAATGACGAAAGTTGATGCTGGAAATTAGAAATAAGGCACAAGGAGCACAAGAAAAAAAACTCCTCTATCGCTTCTTTACTTCCTTTTTACATCAAGTTAACCGTACTTTTTTCTGAGAGAGAGAGCCAACATGGCGATCATGACGGGGAACGGAAAAACTTATGGAGAAAAAAAATTCCGCCACGAAAAAGGGAATACAAAAATTGTTATTTCTGGAATCAATAAAAAGAAATTAATTTGAGTTGCCTCCATAATTCTTTTCATAAAATTAATAGGCTATTCACACTGAGGCACATCTGGCATCTAACATCATTATCAAAGATGTTCCATAAGCTTTTCCCGTGCCAAAATTGTATCATCATTCCAACATCTTCTGGGGATGTTCCTTTTTTACATCGTTTCAATCAGTAATTTCACAATATTTATTGGTCCACCACTAAAAATTTTTCATTCACTGAGAAACATAAACAATGTCAACGAAAGGGAATGGCACAATATGCATTATTAATTCGAAAATGTCAATAATTCCAAACCAACAATTGCGGAGGTTAACCCCCCCCCCCCCGGGGTATAACACTGTAAAACCGTTTGTGCCTTGCATTCATTCGAAATAAAAAGTCTTACTAAGCAGATCTGTTCTGTTCTGCACCAGAAGAGGCAAGCTTTAAATTTTTACTGATGGCACTGTTAACTCTAAAGATATTGTTAAACATACAGCAATGGAATGAAGTTTCGGCAATTTTTGCCGCATAAAAAGCATAAAATATAAAAGTCAGATTTTACTAGCTTTTACAAACACCCAAGCTCTTCTTGGTATGTGCAAGTTCATGCCTCTTATGACCAGCAGCTCCTCTTCATCTTTGATCTCTGCAACTAAAAAGTTAATTACATCAATTTTTGTTTAGCAATTTGTAAATTTATTTCGGGTAGTGAAGATGTTAGATGTAAGATGTTGTCCGTGTGAATCGCTATTTCACATCTTCAAAAAATTCCATGCGTTCCGCTGAGATGTGCTCAGTGTGATTAGCCTATAACACATTTAAAATTTGAGGGGTTTGAAATGTTTGGGAGGGATCTTTACACTTTTTGGCGTTGCCTACCTCAACTATAACATACTCTGTACCTGGAGTAGAAGCTGAATGCAATGCTGGTGCTGCGCTCATCTCGAAGTCTCTCTCTTTTTCCCTCTCTCTCTCTCACTCTCTCTCCCTCTCTTTTAGATTGTGCGGTGTTAGTTGTAATAGGATGGGAGTGGGTGGGGGGAGTGTGATTTACTTTTTGCTCATAACTTGAGAACCGCTCATCCGATCTTTATCTTTTCGATACATTTTGCTAATTACTAACTATCTCCAGAAAGTACAAATCGTCTATTTTCAAAACTGTAGGAGACATAACGTTTTTTCAAAATTCCGGAGGCGGGAGGGGCGTGGCAAAAAATAAAATAAACTTGTTCTGCCTGCAAGTATAAGAAGCATTTGTCCCATACATGTCAAACCTCTATCTCTTACCATCTCTGAGAACTGTTTGTTCATACGGACGGACGGACAGACGGACATGGCTATATCGACTCGGCTGTTGATGCTGATCAAGAATATATATACTTTATAGGGTCGGAAATGATTCCTTCTCTCTGTTACATTCTTTTGCACAAACTTAATATACTCTATGTACCTTCGAAAAAAAAAAATTTTATTGCTAATAAAAACGTGGCAATAGCTTGATTTCTCGCTTCAATTTTAGACCTTGATTTTAGAGCTTGACCGAGGTTAGCTAGAGGGGACAGTTTTCGCTCTGAAGTTTGGTTTGGAGGTTTCCTTCTAGTGTGCACATTTTGAGAGAGACCTTTGGACCTTGGCGTTTAAGTCCACATTGGGCTGTCTCGTATAGAGCCTAAAGTCAGGCGTATTATTAGGTGCCACACCTGCAAGACAGGAGTGGAGGCAAATGCCAAAAGCCTGATTAAAACAAATTAATTTTTTCTCTAATTAAATTTGTCGCTTAGTTGCGGGCCACAACAGCACTAATTTTGCCAACTTACCGCTGCACAGTGGGCCAGCTTGTATGGAGACTGTGGCCAACAAATGTTTTTTTTGATATATTTCGACTAGAAACTTCGTTTACGGCTTAATAAAACCGTTACATGTGAGATTTGATAATTGAATCGAATTGACTTGTGCTTGAAAGAAGCACATAAAATATAATCAAACTTAACAACAACAAAGCACTGCAAATAACAGCTGCACCGCACAAAGTAGTAGCAAAAAAAAAAAAAGACTGTGTGTTATGAGACGCATGGTACGAGCGAAGCTCTTTACGATGAATCCGATTTAAGCAATGGAAAAATATACATTTGGATTCTGTATAAATAAATGCTAAATAATAAAAAGTTAGGTCACTGTCAAGTCACTGTATTTTGACAGATGACACATGACACTGTTAAGTCACTGTCAAGTCTCTGTCAAAACACTGTTAATTCAATGTTTAATCACTGTTAAGTCCTTGATCAGTCACTGTTAAGTCGCTGTCAAGTCGCTGTCAAGTCTCTGTCAATGCAGCTACTTTTTTCACCCCCACTTCCCGCATACCCACCAGATCCCCACCCGACCAACCCCAGATCCCCACCAGCTCCCCAGCTGATATCCACCAGATAACCACCAGATCCACACCAAATCTCCGCCAGATCAGCACCAAATCTTCACCTGGTCCCCACCAGATCCCTACCAAATACCCATCACCTTCCCCCACTTCCACTTCACACTATCCCACTCCACACACAACCCATCTGCTACTACGCGTTAATGGTGAAAGCAGCTAATTTTGCAAATACAAAATGCCAAATCAAAGACATAGCCCAAAAGAATCTGTCGCAAAGACAAAATTTTTCAAGATTTACCCCCTCAATCTGACGTCCGTAAAAGAGCTTCGCTCTAAAAACCTTTCTAGTCTTTGGGACATAACCGAACCTTCCGGCACTTTGTGGCAGCTGAAGTTTTGTAATTGAGAATCTTAAAAGGATGACTAATATTACCTAATAAGTCAAATTAGCGGGCTCAGGGGGGATCACCACTATTACCTTAGCTGAACTTATATCACATGGACAATACTTAAAAAATCACTGACGAAAAATGATTTTTTTCAAAGCGAATAAAAGAAATTAAGAACATTTATATTATTTAAAAAATAAGTTAAAACCCAATTTATAATATTCATTTTTATTTTCCTTAATATATGATTGATTAACGTAGTTTTTTATTATTGAGTTGTAGTTCGATTTTATGCTGCTCACTTTTTAGTAACCAAAGAATTTCATGCTCTCTTTTTGGAAGCTATTCTTATAGAGTACCGTTAAAATGAAAAACAAAAAAAAAATAAGTAAGAGATGACACTTACAAAGCCTTATTTCAGACTTTGTTTTTTTTTTGTATTATTGTGTGGGGGTGGCACTTTAAAAATATTAATTATCTCTGGATGTGACGGGCACTTTGATTTCCTTCGACTTAACTTTTCACAGCACTTGAAAATAATTTGGCCTTAGAAGAAAATGCGATTTGCTCCGCTTGATGGGAATTGTCACCCTTTCTTGGCGAACAGCAAACTATAATGTAAAGATGCCTGCTCCATCAGCTCGAAAGAAAGCTATTTACAGCAGAGCCTGTGATCGTCGCCATTTATGGCCTGAAATCTCACTCAGTTATCTGAGTATCTAAATCTCTACGTTTCTTACCAATTAAGTGGAGTTAACGAGCCCCAGGTGGTGGTCACAAACTAAAGGATTGCCTATTTCTAGGCTGCAAAAAGTATCATGGGGATTGAATTCAGCGACAAGTGCACTGCACCTCCGATTGATAAGTGTCTTACGAAGCAGAACAACTTCTAGGGAATGATGCCACCCGACCTACTTGCGACAGAAAGTACAAGCCCTCGTACAGACGAGGTGGATGCTTACAACCAACGGCAGCTGGACAAGGAGACTGATAGCGGACATTTGAACGCGGTGGCTAGATAGCACGGACAAATCGTCTTCTCAGCGGACACGGATACTGAAATCCTATCTCTATAGGTTTAAGCACAAGACGGATCCATTTTTCAAACACTGTGCGCGGTCGATAGACGACGCAGAGATTTTCCGAGATTTTCTCAAAACGGAAAGAGCTAAGCATAGGAATAGGGAGGCCATTCACAGTCGTTGTCTTGATGGATATCCTGCTTAGCTTGCAAGACAATTGGAAACAATCCGTCGTGCTGAAAGATAAGTCCTAGACATGGATCTAGTTGAGGCTTTCATGCTATCTCCCCCGCGTGAAGTAATACTTAGCGGTGGTACCGCGAGAGGGAATCCTAGAATAGGGGTGGTTTTAGTGGCTGAGGAACTCCCACTTTAAGGCTTTCAAAGCTCCACCCCCAACAACAAAAAAAAGCCGAAGACATGTCAAGTCAGTCCTCACCAATACACTCTCACTCTTTGGCCTCGCTCTTTTTGACAAACTCTGATCTAAAGATGTTTGCCCTTAAAAAGGCAGCCTGTAGTCCATAGTGCACAGGCGAATGCCAGCCAATTGGTCGTTGGGCGAATCAGGCCGATCATTGGCCCCCTTAAGGGATTGCCTTCCAAATTGAATATCAATCTAAATACCAGAAATTAAGTTGAACACAGTTTTCCCCCTCAGCTGTAAATTTGCTTTGAATTTTTGCGATTTTTATCTGAGTTTGGCGTGTGTGAGCATTTTTTGTTGTTTGTTTTGTTTTTTTTTTTTTTGCATACTTATAGGCGAGGGAAACTTTTATGTAACTTTCTCTGATTCAATGATATGAAAGAAAGTTTGACATGTGTAGCAAGCAGCGTCGACTGCAGCCACACACACACACACACACATACACTCAAAATAAAAGGAAACACAAAAAAAAAAAAACAAATTATATTGTGCCCAAATTGGAAAATATCCAACTTCTTCAGTTCTATTTTTCCGAGTGTATAAATTCCATTCCATTTGTACAAGAAACAAAGCACAAAAAAATATATTACTGAATTGAAACGAAGGCAAAGCCAACTTTTTATGCCTTTATTTCCCCAAGGGCGGACTGGTTGGTGCGGAGGCGAGCCTCGGAAGTGGCATTGCATGAGCATCAGGCAGTTGTCTCGTGTTCCGCCTGATAAAACACAACAAGAGCATAATTTATTTCCACAAATCTTGAAAATGAAATAAAAAATAAAGAAATGGAAGAAACTCAATGAAATTTATGGCCAACTTTTGAGACTGTCGCTCAGCTCTTTTCGCCTTTATTTCCACCATTTGATTTTAAATGAGAAACGCACGCAATTTACGCACTGCGAGCAATTAGCGAGCGAACTGGGTGCGAGGGTGATTGGGTAGTGGCAAGTTTTCGCACAACGCCGCCAACAACTTTCGACAATTAAGTGCAGCAACGTGACCAGCAAACACAAAATGACAGCAAGAGCAGGCCAAATGCAGCGGGTGGGGTGTGTGAGTGTGAGTAAAGCAAGCCAACCGCAGCATAGCTGCACTGCCCTCTGCCCGCTGGTCAAATGTCAGGGGAGCGGGTGGTGATAACCACCAACATTCAAGAATTGGAAATTTAAAAAAACCTCAAAAGTGTGCTATGCAGAAAATGAACAATTTCAGCTAACAAGAATCTGTGGGGAATCGCCAGCATCTTAAGCTTTGTCCAGAAATGAAACTTGTACTTCGTTTTTATACCTTGTACCCATTGAAAATGGGTAGAAGGGGATCATGAAGTTGCCCCCCTCCCCCCTTAAACCACAAAAAGCTGTCAGAGCCACAATTTCAATCTATCTATCTATTCTGAAACGCACAATGAGATCTGAGCAAAAACACCAAAGTAATTCATGAAACACATTTTCATCGAGCATAATCTTGGTATAAGCAAACAATATCAACACCCAGAAACGACATCTCATACAAACAATTTTGAATATCGGGTCTCCCTCAGTGCGTCTTATTGACCTACACAGCAACTCTTTAATCTAAATCACACAAATCTAGCATTCCGTCGATCCCAATTGTCCCACCCCGCCAAACATAAGTATTTCCACCATCTGCCCTATGGAGAGGTGCACGATGACACTACGATTCTGTTGGCTTTGTTAGCTGCAATTGTTTTGGCCCATCAACTGCAACAACAACAACAACAACCCTAAATGTGCTTCACTTTTTTCGTATGTTCATTGTTTCTGGTTTGTTGGCTGCGCTCGTTTTCTGGCCTTTTTTTTGGTGGCTGCATACTTTCTGCTTCCTTCGTGCATACGAGGCGATGCGAGGCGAGGTTGAGTTTCTACTTTCAAGTCGAGAGCAGCGAGTCCAGTTGTTGTCTCTGTGATGTTGTTTTGAAGAGCTTAGCAACGCAAACAACAACAAACAGACAAACTAAATGTAATTTTTCCTAAGGACATCAACTAAACAAATACACGACGAGTGGGTTTAGCTTTGTGCCAGTCTCCTCTCTCTCTCTCCCGCCCTCCCTCCCTCTACCCTTGTCCTTGTCTGGCCTGTGTAGCTAGCTGAGTTGTCTGTTAAAGCATTATTATTATTTCATTTTTTTTATTATACATATTTCCACAGTTTGTAAGAGGAAGTATGTAGAAATGTGTTGGTATGTTTACATTTTGGTATTTTTTTCGTGTTCTTTGTCGTGTTTGGCGATGGCAGCTGCAGGATTTTCTGCTAGTTTCACAAAAACTAGCCTCCGCCCGCTTTATTGATGGCGCAACGGCTGATACAAATTGAGTTGAAAAATCACTGAAGCAGGTCCAGAACTAGCATTATTACAAGATTAACGTATTTATGGTTACTGCGTTTTTTTGGACCGAGAACTGAGACTCACTGACAGCGAAAGAGCCAAATGAAGTGTGGATAGTACAAAATTAATACGTAGATTTTTAATTTAATGCGCAGAAGTATTAATTTGAAACTAATCAATTTTTAATGGCTGGCGATGCTTGACGTGTCACATTTAGTGTTTTAGTTTATGTGCAAACCATGATACAACTATATAAGGTATGGCATTCAGAATCGAGAGAGAGAATCGAGAGAGAGAGAGAGAGAATAAAACAAAAAGCAAAGCACACTCAAAATAAGAAACACATAGTATATACAATTGGGGTATTCACTTTGTTGAGCACTTGAGCAGTTTTGCCTGACTAGTATTGTGAGCAGCCCTCTGTGCACGAAATTTGTGCACAATTACGTTTGAGATATGATTCGGCAGTAATCCATGGTTCATTCAAAGTTGGCGCTTTTTCCATACAATTTATATGAATGTTTGATCACACATTTGATTTTAGCTTGTATAACACTTATAGCACTAAGGTAAAAGTGCCCGACTTTTCGTAGTCAGGGTCTGGGTCGAGCAAGCTGTGCACAATTGGTTCAGAGAGTGCTCAAGTGCTCAACAAAGTGAACACTACTATATACTATACATGTCTGAATTTTAGTGGTATTCGCTTGGCACTATGTTAGGGCAGCTGATAAAGCCAAATCGCTGCTTGGCAGCTTTGCCGGTAAGAACACTCTAGCCTGCTAATGGCGCTGCTTCTTCGTTAGAGATTTGTTCTGAATTTTGATTGTTTGGCCAATAACTGTTTGCTTTTTTGAATTTGTGACTGTTTTTGCTAGTGAAGATTTGAATTTGTAGTGATTGTTCGCGATGCAGTCTGGGGTTAAGATCCCGCCCTGAAATGACTTGCTAGCCGGTGTCAGACCAAAATGCAGTGCCATAACAATATGGCAATAGAAAGACAAAGTCACAAATTCGCGCTCTCTTCTTGGGGAACCCTGTTTTACTTCAGTGCCAGCAAAATATAGAGAACAAGAAAGCTCTTTTCAGACCAGAGGCGGCGATCCCCAGCTCACACGAGCCGAAGTTATTCGTGTTTTTAAGCAAACGCGAGCCGAACTTATGGTTGTGTGAATCGGTGAACACATTATTGCAAGTAAAACTACTGTAGTCTGGAGGAAGCTTTCGTGTTTACCAACACAAGCCCACTTTTCTGTCCCCTCCTAGTAATTCAGTGTTCACCGATTCACACAATCAAGAGTTCTTCTCGCGTTTGCAGAAATCCAGGACTGACTTCAATTCCTGGTACCTATGGGCCGGCACTCCTTTACATCCACATACGCAACAGTATTGGCTCCACATTTTTACAAACTCCAAATAAAATAGAAATCCCATCGGCAAATCAAAAAAAATTCGTGCGCACACAACCCTTTCAATCAAATGACAGCAACACAATGAAAATTTGGAGTCCCGAAAAGAGAGCTCTCTCAGAGAGCACCTTACCTTATATAGTTGTATCATGGTGCAAACAATTCAGTACCTAGATATAATAACCTATATGGAGGACCCTTTCCCAGATGACGTGATAAAGATAAATTTTGGAAAATATATCCCCAAAGTCCGAAAATTCGCGAAAAACTGTTGTATGAAACTTTTCTGCCTATTATCCGATCAGATTCAAACTCATTTTCAAAGATCTAGATGAAAATTCAACAATAATTTAAGGTGTTCACTTTGTTGAGCACTTGAGCACTTGGGGAAAAGTGTAAACATTTCCAACAACAATTTACTCTGAAAAAATTGTGCACAGCTTGCTCGACTCAGACCCTGACTACGAAAAGTCGGGCACTTGTACCTATAAGTGTTATATGTACAAGCTAAAATCAAATGTGTGATCAAACATTCATATAAATTGTATGGAATAAGCGCCAACTTTGAACGAACCATGCATTACTGCCGAATCATATCTCAAACGTAGTTGTGCACAAATTTCGTGCACAGAGGGCTGCTCACAATACTAGTCAGGCAAAACTGCTCAAGTGCTTAAGTGCTCAACAAAGTGAATACACCCTGAAAAGTCGGAAAAGTTTGTATGGTAAACATTTTTTTTTATCCGATTGACTTGAAACTTGGTTTGTAAATAATTTGACACATGTTTTCCCGATTTTGGACAAATCCGCACACGAGGAAAATGGCCGGAAAATTCTGAATGCAAAAACTATTTTTTATACGATTGGCTTGAAACTCGGATTGTAAGGTCAAAATGAGGGATGTGGGTGGGATGTTAATGGGAAGTGGGCGTGAAGTGGACGGGAAGAGGACGGGAAGTGAGTGGTATGTGGGTGGCAAGTAGGTGGAAAGTGGTTGGGATGTGGGTGGGATGTGGGCGGGAAATGTGGGAAGTGGGTGGGATGTGGGCCTGAAGTGAGTGTGTGTTGGTTCTATACTGTTCAAGGCGCAGCGCAGCGAAGCGTGACGGGCTATTTGCTAGTTTTATATAGAATTTGAGATGGGTTCAGATCAGGGTTCGTAGATAACACACAATGTACAAAATATCGTGTTCTAATTTAGAACATGGTTTAGAATTTCTAAACAATGTTCAAAACAGAAAGCATTGTTTTTTCATTGTGCTTATTTGAAATGTTCAAAATGTTTTGAACAGTGTTCTATAAAATTTTTGACAGACTTACGAACATTGTTAAACAATACAGGCGTTTTGAACACTGTAAAACAAAGTGAGCATTTTGAACACTGTAACTACAAACTATATTTCTGTGTATGGTTTTGAAAGTATGCTTTGCATTTTTGCTTGTAATTGAACTCATACTGATACAAAATACAGCTATTATTTGAAATTGTGAGCAAAATGGAAAGACCGAAATAGAGCTCGCGATACCAAGAAGCTGGTCCGGTAAAAAGACGGTTCATATAAATATGATAAAATGCTATCCAACAAGGACTTGGCATATATGTCTGGAAATATATGAGGAAGGCAGCGTAACGGAACCGTCAAAAAAGCAAACATAACGACTGAGCTGAAGTTATCTCGTAGCGAATATTTGATAAAGTCAGACAAATAAAGACGAAGTACAAGCAAACTGAAAGCTGATATAATTTCTTTTGTTTCTATGTCTTTTCTGGAGTCGATTCCCTTTGCAAGTTCATTTCTTTGAAAGTTTCTTTATCAACGCTGGCGTCTATCTGCTGCATCAGGTTGGTCTATCTGTTCGTGTAATCATCAATCACAAATATTGGAATTTTTTTTGATTTTTTAAAAAGTATTTATTAGTTCATTCCTTCAAAATTAAACTTCTTGAGTATAATACATTTATGTCAACGTTTCTTCCAATCCTCGAAACACTTAAAAACAAGATAGAAAGTCGGTCAAGCCCGACTTTAATATACTCTGCACCGAGTGGCAGCTGAATGCAGCCCTTTTGATGCCCTGCGGCAGCGAGCTCTATTTTGGTCATAACTTAACGGTGAGTAACGGGTACATCGAAGTCGCTTAGAGTCGACTTTAACTTACGCTCTCGTTTGATCATATTTAAAATACAGTGTGTGTTGCTCTTGCTTACTAAATTAAGACAATATTTGTTTATTTCTTATTTCTTGTCATGCATTTCCCCTCTTGAACAGAAGTGCTTCCAGGCATAAATGGCACTGTTTCTCCTCTACCTAGTTTAAACTTCTTTAGTGTATCATATTCAAGTTGATTCATGGGATCATATTTGTAACGTCTTCTAGTGTTGAATGAGAGGGTCGCATGTTCAATTATGAACACTCCCATAGAAAAGAAAACGTTTTCTCACTAAAACTACTTTTTTGACCGATCGTTCCTAAGGCAACTATATGCTTGGCAGAACTATGTGTTAGCATATAGAATTGATCAATACCAAGATTCGAAGCATTTTTTTAAGACTTTGTTCCAGACCTATCTTTTGTTTGGCAGCTATACCATGTATGTGTCCGATTTTCATCAAACTTGGTGAAAATGTGCGAAAACAAAGAACCGATCGTTCCTATGGCAGCTATATGCTGTAGTCGGCTGATTCGGCCGGTTTCGACATATGTGAAGGATTTTGAAGGAGTTTGGTAAAGATATCTTTTAAACCGACCAAGGAGATAACATAGAATCAGACGGACAAAGGGACATGGCTATATCAACTCAGTTTGACGTGCAGATCAAGAATATATATATACTTTACAGGGTCGGAGATGCTTCCTTCAATGCGTTTCCAACATCTGGACTAGTTTAATAAACTTCGTACAAGGGTATAAAAATTGAATTGGATGGTAGAGTCTTTGTTATAGGCCTGATTCCAGATGACATTAATTTTTATTTCTGCACAATACTTCATTCAAATAAGACTGCTTTGCAATAGCCTTCAGATTTCAAAAACAATGAAATTCGCACCGATAGTCTTAGCAGCCCATAATCCACATCAAACAGAGCATTTTCGTAAATGTAACGCTAGTTCAAGAGTCTCTTCTGGTTGCTGTTCAGTCCAAATGCGACAATTTTGTTTGTTGACTTATTCATTTAGCCAAAAATGTGCATTGTCCTTGAGCAATTTTTTGCGCGAAAACAGGGAATCTTCATTAAGCTGTTGCTGAGCCCATTAGAGACGCAGTCACGCGTGATATCTGAAAAAAGAATATTGAAGAAAAAGTAAAAAGTAAGTAAAAAAAGAAACAAATTCAACAAAGACACTTAGATTTCCGATAAAAATTCTGAAGAACGTAAAAATGAAGAAAAGTGGAAATGCGTGCTTCATTACGTATTACGTGTACAGTGCGTACTTTTCCTAGTGCCCTTTATAATTATCCGTTCGTCTATATGAACACCTAGATCTCAGAGACAAGAAGAAATAAACGAGAAGGCCAAGCTAACTTCGTCTTTGCCGAAGTTTTAATACCCTTGCAAATTTTTGAATACGACAGAGTTTACGAACGTTAGCATTAAAACAAACCTTTTTCTGATAAAACCCACATTTTGACCGATAGTTTCTATGGCAGCTATAAGATATAGTCATCCGATTTTGACAAAAACTTCCAAATTTGTGTAGAAGCGTATAAAACTAATAATTGGTGAATCGGAAGGCGTTTACATTAAAAACAAAAAAGTTTTCTCACAAAGACTCACTTTTCGACCTATAGTTCCTATGGCAGCTATAAGATATAGTCATCCGATTTTGACAAAAACTTCCAAATCTGTGTAAAAGCGTATAAAACTAATAATTGCCGAAGCGGAAGGCGTTTACATTAAAAACAAAAAAGTTTTCTCACAAAAACCCACTTTTCAACCGATAGTTCCTATGGCAGCTATAAGATATAGTTATCCGATCCGGTCGGTTCCGACATATTAGCAGTGTGCAGTAAAAAGAAGACTCTGTGCAAAGTTTCAGCTCGATAGCTTTAAAACTGAGAGACTAGTTTGCGTAGAAACAGACAGACGGACAGACAGACAGACGGACAGACGGACAGACAGACAGACGGACAGACAGACGGACGGACAAAGCTCAATCTACTCAGCTCGTCGCCCTGATCAAGAATATATATAGTTTATAGGGTCGGAAATGAATATTTCTATGCGTTGCAAACTTCTGGGCAAAATTATAATACCCTTTGCAAGGGTATAAAAATGTGGACCCCTAGTTTCTGTTTCAAATTTTACTCTATCAACACAAATTTAAACCTTAAATTAATATTCTCAATATCTAGGTTCCCTCGAATTTTTATATAGATCGGATAATAATTAGCCGAGGTAAAAAAATCTTGCATACTTTTCGGCGTCCCCCCCTCAGGAAAAAGGGTAAATAGATGTCGAACTGCCGCTCTCGTTCTGTCATATTTTTAAAGCCTCCCTTTGCCAACTGTAGAACGGACCGCTTGCAGTGACACGTGCAGCCTCTTAGCTGCGACTCAACTGCAGCTCTCACCCAGCAGCCAACCACCCATCCACCCCAGAAGCCATTGTCCCGAAATCTTCTGCTCTCTGCACATTCCTTTAGAATCGCCCGTCGCCTGCGTTGACTTTGAGCTCTTTCGTTGTTATTGAAAGTTAAAAACGTCTCCGGGCTTATGCTTGGACAAGACACACTGTTTACTCTCCCGCTGCTCCCAGCTTCCAGTTCAGATGATGGCCTTTTGTTTGGTCTGTTGGCCTTTGTGGCTTGCAAATTGTATTTGCCTTGGCCATTGTGTGGCACCAACCGCTGCAAGATTATTACGAGATGTCAGGCAAAAGGAAAGCGCAGCAGTGGGTAAATCATATCAATTAGCTGGCCGAGAATAGAGGAAGCACCTTGAACATTGAAATCGGAGACTTGGTGTCGTTTGATTGGTAGTTAATTGTTGGCCTTCATCATCCCCATAAGGCGGTGTCATCATCATGATCATTTGCGATGACTCGGCAAGACTTGACCAGCCACTCGCCGCCGATTTTGGTCGTTTTAATGTCGTCTCATCCTGCCGCGCCTCACTTTCCTCGGTTCGTCTTTTCTTATTGTCATGGGCCATTGGCAGCGTTTTGTTCCGTTTCGGTTTTCTTGCTGACTTTGCTTATGCGAATTTAATGGCATTAGTTTCACGCGATCGTAATTATTGCCAGCAAATATCACAAGTGTCTACATTTTATACAGATTCTCTTTCGACAATTGCTAATGGCAAAATTTGTTTTCAATTATTTGGTAATTGGGTTGTGATTGGGGGGTTATGTAAGGCCATTTCGTTTCATCTCTTGTAATCGAAAGCAGCGAAAGCATAGCAAACAAATTATGAAAACTTGTAGAAAATATATCATCATCATAATTATCATTATCATTGGCAATGGTTCATCATAAGTGAATCGTGTAGAAAACAAGAAAGAAATGAGGTAAGCAACACACAGCCACAGACGGCAGCCGCCCTGGGGGGAATCCCCATTAAGCGTAGCCAGACATCATGGTGCACAAATCGGCTGATGGAATTAATAAGCTGGGAAGATTGCCATGCTACATCTTTCATCTTTCTAAGTACACAGTGAATGAAACCAACTAATCAATGCTCAGTGACAAGAGTCAGTGAAAATCTGCCCTTTCCTTAATTCCCCCCTAAACAACCCCTGACTAAATGTTGCATTTATTGCCTTGCCTCATCCAGCGTAGCTTACGAGCTTCAATCCGTTTGACATTTTCCACAAATTTCTCGCATTTTTGCTCAACTTCTCCAGCTCCTGGCTCACATAGTTCATTGTTGTTTCCCTTTGTTGTTGCCGTTCACCCAAATTCCAATGCTAATTCTAATTAAGCGCATTTGATGAAGTAAACGTGTCCCGAGTTTTTACTTCATAAAGAACAAGCGAAAACGAAAAAAAGGAGCGGAACGAAGGGAGACGCGCTGAGGAACGTCGCGTCGTTCAGAGTTCGCAGATAAAATTTCAACGCGCGCTCATTAAAAACTTTTGCAGCGGCAATAAAAAAACATACCAAGCGGCAGATGAATAAATAAAATAAAATGTGTAAGAGAGGCGAAAAGCAAGAAAAATTCATTGTCATTGTCAAAATAAATTTTCCTTTTGAAATCCATTAAAGGTTTTCATTTGAAGGGAAATTGTTAGAAAAGTGCAAACGGCGACCAAAAAAACCCAAACAGAAGAGAATAACCCAGAGATGAAGAGCCAAGGGGAATGAGAAAGAAAAATTGAAATTATTACAAAACTTTTGTGATTATCTCGGTTGCCTTCACCAGCGTCGCCTGCGTCCGTGCCTATTCGGCAGTTCTTGGAGTAAGTGGAAAACTGGATGGCGAAAAAAAGTGAAATTTGTTTCGCCCAATAACTGTCAATGCGGCAAGCGTTTGGGTGTGGCCATTCGCTCGATTGCCTGGACAATTGTTGCGCCAACCAAGAGGAAAGAGAGTTACAGAATCAATTAGAACGAAAGCCAAACCGACAAGAAATATACAGCACAAAAATGGTGCTAAGCCAGAAGGAGCCGTTTGGTTTAACAGAATTCTCAAAAAAACTCTCTTTTTTACACAATTTAAGTTCCTTAATAATAATGCTTTGCGGAAGGTTTACAAATTTTTTTTGCACACGAAATTTAAATTTAAGCTATAAAAAGTATTTAAGTTTGTTTAATGCGATGGAAAATTCAACAGTGTGACCAGACTTTACAACAAATAACGCCACAGTTGGAGGCTCTTGTCATTTCTTAATTACCTGGGGGTGAGTCCCTTTACTTGATCGGCAATGTTTTATTGTGAAAACAGAACAAACAATGGCAACTTCTATTCAAGCTAAAAAACTGATGTGAAAACTGTTTATACTTCTTAGCTTACAAATTTTGCAATTTTTATTAAGCAAACCTTTCGGTCCAGAACGAAGTTAGTTTCAACTATTGGTTTATAATTCAATTCTAGTAATTGAAGGTACTAGAAGTGCGACGTAGCATTGATTGGCTTCAATAATAGATCAACTGTTCAAAGTAAATTGAGGGCCACTGCCTATTACCAAAGACACTACATCGTCAAATGCGTATCTATAATTTCTATAGATCTTTGTAATTACTCAGATTCGACTAACTTCTTCTTATCAGTTAAACATGTTCTATATAAAATTAATATTGAAGAAATATTATCCGGCAGTCTGTTAAGTATAACCACCAGACAGCCCGATGCGTACAACAGTAACAGAGTGAGGTTTCGAGGCGGGATCGAACCCTCGCTGCACCAAAACCGGCCACATTATTGTTAACCATTTGAGAATATGCCATTTCGCCTGGCAGTAAATTCCGGATTTTATGACACTTCATATAAAATCTGATATGATACTCGATACTCAGTTCTCTAAACACAGCACTTGATATTAATTACTAGATACTTAGTACGCGATACTCTGATTTCTATACTCAGTACTCCATACTCAATACTCGATACTTAGCTTTTGAGACTCAGTACACGATTTTCGATACTTGATTCTCAATACTCGGAGCATCTAGCATCGTTTTTACCACACATGAGCAAGTGAGCGCCCCCTTGTGATTTACTCAGTATTTGTTGTGGTAAACCAGCTGTTTTGAAGAGCCTATAAATTTTGCTCTTAAGGGTACTGTATACCTTCAGGTGTCATTTTTTGAAGGCTTACAAATAAGTCAATTACTCAAAAACAATAAGTGATATTAACAAGCGGTTTTTTTCATTCGATAGGTAGTCGGGTTTTTGTTGTTGTTGTTGTACCTGCGGTTGTTGTTGTATTTCTGTTCAAATTTAACCAAAAATTCAAAACATAGGACCATGGTTGCAAAAATTGTTTGAGAACGGATGGTCTGAATTTCAAACTAAAGACGGGGTTTTGTTAAGACTTGATGTGATTCTGGTGTAAACAAGGATATTTTGGATCGGTCAATAAATAGCGGTGTTATGGGGTTTCAAAGTTAAATATTTCGAAAATCTACTTTTTTCCCACTGTATTGGTTTTAGCTCAGTTATTTAAGACCGATTAAAAATATCATAGTTCACACCAGAATGGTGGGTATTAGGCGCAATTACGGGTACTCTTTAAATCTTTGCAACCATTTTGGAAAAAGTGGTTCCGAGATAATCGCATTAAAAGTTTCGACATCTGTTTTCGATGAAATAAAAATTATTTTCAATAATTGTAAAAATTGGAGTTGGTGCATTTGGGTGTTAGCTTTCACCGAAAAGAAATTACCAAAATCGGTTAAGCAGTTCTCCAGAAATTTGGGTCAAAGTGCGTCAAGACATGGTAAACAAGTGAGAAAGTTGGTCAAGCCCGACTATAACATACTCTGTACCTGGTGTAGGAGCTGAATGCAGTGCTGCTGCTGGGTCTCTCTATATCTCTATCTCAGTCTCTTTCTCTCTCTCTTTCGCTCTATCTCTCTCTCTCTCTCTCTCTAAGATTGTGCGGTGTTGGTTGTAAAATGGTGGGAGGGGGGGTGGCGGGGGGAGCTTGGTTCACTTTTTTGCTTATAACTTGAGAACCGCTCATCCGATCTTTATCATTTCTTCAGCAAATTTGCAAATTTGCAGCATTTTGACAATTACTAACTATCTCTAGAAGGTACAAACCATCTATCTACAAAACTGTGGAAGATATGACGTTTTTTCAAAATTGCGGGGGCGGAAGGGGGCGTGGCAAAAATTGAAAATAAACTTGATCTGCCTGCAGCTATAAGAAACATTTGTCCCATACATGTCAAACCTCTATCTCTTATCATCTCCGAGATCTGTTTGTTCATACGGACGGACGGACAGACGGACGGACAGACGGACAGACGGACATGGCTATATCGACTCGGCTGTTGATGCTGATCAAGACTATATATACTTTATAGGGTCGGAAATGATTCCTTCTCTCTATTACATACTTTTGCACAAACTAAATATACTCTATGTACCCTCGGTACAGAGTATAAAAATAACCTCAAAATTTTCAAAGTAACATTTTTGTTTTCAAACATTTTTTTTTTCCAAAATATCGAACAAATTATAAATGTTTATAAAGTTTTTGAATAAAAAAGTAAAAAAACTAAGAATTTCCAATAAAAAAAAATTTTCAAATAAAAGGGTCGGGAAAAATAATTGGTTTTGTTTATTTCTGTAAAACTGAGTTTCGGATCTGCTTGAAAGTTTTGCAGGATGTTTATTAGATCCTAATAGAACGTTTAAGCAAATAAAGGTATACAGTACCTTTAATATTTACAACGCATGCATAACTCATAAACAGGATGTCGTGAGTTCGAACCTTGTCAGCTGATTTTTATACCCGTTACTCGTAGAGTAAAAAGGGTATACTAAAGTTGTGCAAATGTATGTAACAGGCAGAAGGAATCATTTCCGACCATATAAAGTATATATATTTCTGATCAGCATCAACAGCCGAGTCGATATAGACATGTCCGTCTGTCCGTCAGTCCGTATGAACAAACAGATCTCTGAGATGGTAAGAGATACAGGTTTGACATGTATGGGACAAATGTTTCTTATATCTGCAGGCAGATCAAGTTTATTTTCAATTTTGGCCACGCCCCCTCCCGCCCCCGCAATTTTGAAAAAACGTTATATCTTCCACAGTTTTTTAGATAGATGGTTTGTACCTTCTAGAGATAGTTAGTAATTGTCAAAATGCTGCAAATTTGCAAATTTGCTGAAGAAATGATAAAGATCGGATGAGCGGTTCTCAAGTTATAAGCAAAAAAGTGAACCAAGCTCCCCCCCCACCCCCCCCCCCACCATTTTACAACCAACACCGCACAATCTTAGAGAGAGAGAGAGAGAGCGAAAGAGAGAGAGAAAGAGACTGAGATAGAGATATAGAGAGATACAGCAGCAGCACTGCATTCAGCTCCTACTCCAGGTACAGAGTATGTTAAAGTCGGGCTTGACCGACATTCTTACTTGTTTTTGTGCCATTTTGGCTTAAAGATAAGTCGTGCAACGATGAGTGACTAAGTATTTACAATTATCTTCGTTGAAAAGGAGACTGCTGATCATGCACCACTTTTACAGCGAGCTTAAGTCACTTTGCAGGAGAATAGGTGGTAGTGTATCATCATAAGACAGGGTGTAGAAAACATGGAATTAAAAATGTATTTTTAGATCTGTGCACTCAAATTAACCTTGATTGAACTGGGTAGCTAGTAGAACTGCCAAGCCAATAAAAATAAAATGATTGACAGAGTAGAAGAGCTTTCTTAAAGCATTTTATATCGCAATGTACACTTCAGGTTAATTGCAGCTAAAATCCAATCTATGAAATAGGAAATTTGTTAATAGTCTTAGATTTGGTTGCTACAGATGCTTCCGTAGCTTAGGCCCCCTTTTGTGGATATGAATAATGTTAAACACTTTCCCATAGCAAGGGAACTTTCCCAGTTCAAGAATCTTAGAGGGACAAACACAGACAGTCAACTCAATATTAAAGCCCACACAGCTAGAAGCATCTTTCAACCGAATGCAGACCAGCAAACACTCGGAACTTAAAACAGTTTAAAAGTTTCAGCAAACTTGGGCAATGTTTACTTCGTTATCTGATGTTGCCATATCTCAGACGACAACAAAAAAATATACATTTAAGATGAGGTACAATTAACTAATATCAAGAAAAGGGTCAAGTAAGAATGAGAGAGTTCCCAAAATGATCCTATCAAACCTGTTTAGCAAAGTTTTGTTATAGTTACAACCAATTATCCTAGAACAATATTTCCCAAAAACAATGACTGTAGGGAAAGTATCTTCGGCCCCCTTTGTTACCAAGCACTTACCAAAGTGGCCATACCCCAGCAGGATTGGTTGGCCTTGCCGCCTGTCAGTCGCCCATCAACGCCTTCCCCCAGCTCTTTGGCCATGAAGCAGGCCACTTAATATAGAGATTTATGCTAATCAAGCAAAAAAGTATTTGCCAGGGGGGGTCTCCGGTCTCCGGTCTCCAGTCGCCAGTCACCAGCTCTTCGTCATCAGCTGCTGGACTGTGTGCGCGGCTGTTTTCGTGGAGTGTCTTCGTCATTCCAAATGAAAGTGAAAATTCTTATGTAATATGCAAATATTTCTTGCCGCGCCTTGGACTCTTGGCGTTGCTGTTGCTGTTGTTATGTGTGTGGATTACGAGAGATTTTCTCGCTTCTTCTATTTTTGTATATTTTAGTGAATTTAGATTTATGCTTTGAGCGGCTGAAGAAAGCGACGAGAAGTTTTTTTGTTGTCTCTTTATATTTTTAATCGGCTGTTTTTGTTGTTGTAATTCAATAATCGACCAAGTTTTTGCCTTATTTGTTTTTCTGTCTTTTTTCATATTTTATTTTGTTTACGCTCAAATTAATTAATAAAAATTTAAGTCTGCCTTTAAATAGAAAGTTTTAAGCGCTTTAATTTTATTTATCTATTTTTTCCCTTTCGGTCGCTTTTAAAACAATTTATTAATGCACATAATTTTGGATTAGATAATATACAACATCAAAGCAAGCAAAAAAAAAAAAGTAATAAAATAAAAAACTTGCATATTAAAAATCAATTAATCAGCAGAGATTTGATTAAAGCTTAAAAACATGAAACGAAATATGCTAGAGTGCGGGGGGGGGGATTTGTGTGTGTTTGCCTAAGTGGTCTATGTGCTATTCTCAATTTCGAACATTAAATTTATTTAATAACAAGGAAGAAGTCTGTCATTACCGAACAGAGTAGTTGAGAGTTGTTGCGTCACAAATTGTTTTTAAAAACCAATAGATGGCGCCACTACAGCGACCATTTGGAAGAACCGCATTCATTAGGTCATTTCTTCGGCAAATTGATAAATATTCTTGATTACTTAATATCTCTAGAAGACACAAGCCATCTAGCTAAAAAACAGAGGGAGATATAACGTCTTCCACTTGGCGGAAGGGATTAATGTATATAAATATATATTTTATGTGGTCGAAAAGGATTTCTTCTACCTGTTACATACTCAAGGTACCCATAAATTGTTCTTAAGGTCACTTATTCTTTGGCTCCAACTAGGAATCAGCACTGGACATCTAACTAACAACTCTATTCCTTTGGTTTGCCATCTAATATTTGCTTTTAACTGTATTATTCTAGTTATCATTTGCTTATGAGATAAACTATTATTGCAACATCCGATTGCTCCGAGAAGACTTAAATCTATTTAAAGTATTCGCTGGCTCATTTGTGCATTTGCTTGTTATTTCCTGTCTGTTTCGCAGTTTTAGCTCGATAATTACAAAGTCGGAATACGTGTCAGAATTCATAATTGTACTCTCTGCCAGAAAATGCATTTATTTTTTACAATTTTTAAGGTGAATTCCAGTTGCTGTGGAAACTAACGGCATCCTCGCAGCAAATGCTGGATCTAGATTACACTTGTCTGCTGGTCCAGTTAAAAATGGTTCATGTGGCATTAAAGCTGATTTTTGCTTCATCATTTCGAGATAAAATGCTAATTGGTTGGATTCATTTTAAATTGATTATGAGTCTTTAATATTTGAATCACTTCCAATATCAATAAATTTACAAAGTTATTTCTTACAAAGAAACTGTTCTATCCTGAGCTTTCAGATAATTTTGTCATAAATATTTTAATGGCTTAGTTTTGGTGGTTGTGAATTTTTTATTGCGAGAATATAAATAAATTAAACAAAATGCTAACAAATCACATGGCCGATAAGGATAACCCAAGCGTGGCCACCGCCGCCGCCTCCGCTCGCATCAGTAGGGATTATTGCAGCAACAGTTCTTAATGAGGGCGTGTTCGTAGCAGGATTTGGCGTACAGCAGCGAACAATCGTAGAAGGAGCACTGGGGTGGACGCAGTTGTGGTGCTGCAGCAAAACAATAACAAAAAGTCAAACGCGAATTCAATTCACAGTTGGGCCAAAAAAGGGTGAGCGTGGAAGCCGCATTAAGCGCGCACCAGAAATAAAATTGAATAAAATTAATAAATGCAAAGCGATTAAGAATCGCGCATAAATAATGTCACCAAAGGCTTTAATGGCATTCGCTGGCAACATTTTGCAGCGAAATGAAAATCGAAGCCATAAAAACCGCATGGAAAACACGTTGATTAATTACCTGGAAAATCACAGCAACAGGCGTCGTGTATCATCTTGTGGGAGCAGTACGTATAGACCGACGAATCGCAGAGCGGGCAACCCTGTTGGCTGGGACCAGGACCAGGACCAGAAATTTGTCCCGGAAGTGGGTTGAAGCCAAAGCCGCCCATCGATAAGCCGGGATTGAAACCGTTGCCAGGACCCAAGCCATTACCAAAATTTTGTCCACCAAATTGCCGAGCTGAGAGTTGGAAGAGAATATGAGTCATGACAATAGAGAAAAGACTGATTTGACTTGAGTAAGGGAAAAACTAGAGTCGCTTATGAAACATTCAGCAGTTGAAGATGAGTCGCATTTGATTTGTGAGAGTATTTCATGTATACCACAAGCTTAACAGTTTTGTAAGAGTTGCAAGAGTGATTCGAAACGGTCCAAACACGTGAAGGAGTAAATATGATTTCGAGTCACACAGGAGTTGTTTAAGAATCTCAGTCGATACATATACTAGTTCTGTATAAGTGGTATAAGATTTGTATAATTAGTGGGAAGTTTTGCACCGCTACCAATTCTTCACAATATTCGCATAGTTGGGTGTTTGTCTACAGTGAGAGCCCTGTCAGAATCCTGAGGGCATTCTTTCCTTGTTGGATTAACTTTTGGAACCTTGTGAGGTTATGGTTCAATATTAATGCTCCCCTGGTGTTTACCCAGGAGGCTGTTCTAAGTAAGTGTACTGGCCTTTGCCGCAGTAGGGTTTTGAACCTAGAGTAGGGTTGTGTGTCTAGTTGGTTTAATTTGTTCTTTGTGTCTAGGACTAGCTTAGAGGTGAACTTGTTGCTGCTAAGCGCAGCTATTTCTCTAATTTGGTAGTTCATTCCCATATTAAGGTCTGCACAACGGAAGATGGCACATACTTCAGCTTGAAATATGCTTGTAAATTCTCCTATTGGTTTAGACATTTTCGTTCCTGGTCCTACTACCCCAAGTCCAGTTCCTTGGGTCGACAGGGACCAGTCTCTGTACCACACCATTTTGTCAATGGGTTGCAGGGATTTTCTTCTCCAGCATTTCAAGTCCCTGAGGCTTACCATGTAGGTTCTAGCCACTCCTTCTGCTGTTAGTTTAAGCAGTGTTGCTCTTTTTTTCAGACAAATGGTATTTAAACCTCTAGTACCGCAGTCGGACAGGTACACACTGCAATATACAACTCCTTTCGATCAGTTCATTTATTCAACAAAAACAACTATCGATGTCCCTGCTCGGGCGCCAATGAAAATTCCAAAAAGTCATTCGGAGCCCAGCAGTCTAGGCTTTGCCTTTCCATTAATTAAAACAGGGATCGCAAATAAGAGTTATGGACTTTAAAAAAATCAAAGCCAAATAAGTGTCCTAGACCCTTTTGGAGACACCCCATATACGAATTTTGAGTGAGCAATCCAAAATCAGGATAAACTTTTATTTTCAATTTTTAAATAAAAATCGAAAAATAACTCTTATTTTTATTATAAAAATTGAAAATAAAAATTGATTTTGAATATCTTTTAAACTAAAAGGCGCATTACAAAAGTGGACATATATCTATGATCTATGATTCAATACCTTTCCAATGATACCTCACATGTCCTTGAAGGATCAAGGATAAGGATTAAGGATACCAATTTTTATACCCTGTACCCATTGAAAATGGGTAAAAGGGGATCATGAAGTTGTGCAAATGTATGTAACAGGGAGAAGGAAACATTTCCGACCCTATAAAGTATATATATTCTTGATCAGCATCAACAGCCGAGTCGATTTAGCCATGTCCGTCTGTCCGTCTGTCCGTCTGTCCGTCCGTCCGTCTGTCCGTCTGTCCGTCTGTCCGTCCGTCCGTCTGTCTGTATGAACGCGTCGATCTCGGAGACTATAAGAGATAGAGATACAAATTTTTGCATGTACATAGGTATAGGCCGTACGCAGATCAAGTTTGTTTCAGATTTGCAAAATTCCCCCCCCTCCCCCCTTAAACCGCAAAAAACTGTCAGAGCCACAATTTTAAAGTTACAACATCGTCGCTTAATATATATTATCTTAGGCCTATAATCTATCTATTCTGAAAAGCACATTGAAATCTGAGCAAAAACACAGAAGTTATTAACGAAACAATTTTTGCACCCCCCCCCTCCCCCACGCTCTGCTAATTACGCATTACGTTTGCTGCTTGCGCCCGCGTGTGTGTTGTTTGTGTATGTGTGTGTTTGTCAATTGTACAGGGTATTTTGAAGTCGAGCTAACTCGACTGCAATGGTCTTACTTGTTTTTATTGATTCAATGCCGCTGCTTATACATTTCGCTCACTTATTTCAAGTCTGCCATAACTCAAACACGTTAGAAAGTCGGTCAAGTCCTGCAAAGTGAAATGGCACATCAGTGTTTTAGTCCCAGTTTATATAAGCACTAGAACTACTTTTTGTTCCTATGGCAGCTATATGCTATAGTCATCCGACCCGGACGGTTCCGACATATGTGCAGCGCATTTGTACCAAAAGACTTCGTGCAAAGTTTGGTTGTGATAGTTTTAAAACTGACGGAGGAGATAGCTATATCAACTCAGCTTGTCATGCTTCCTCCTGTGCGTTACAAATATCCTGACAATTTTAATAAACCCTCTCCAAGGGTATAGAAATATCTCTTTGTCTTTAACTCGGAAATCATATCACCTTTTAAACCGCATATCGATTTGTTTTTTACACCCGTTACACGTAGAGTAAAAAGGGTATACTCAAGTCGTGCAAATGTATGTAACAGGCAGAAGGAATCATTTCCGACCATATAAAGTGTATATATTCTTGATCAGCATCAACAGCCGAGTCGATATAGCCATGTCCGTCTGTCTGTATGAACACCTAGATCTCAGAGATGGTAAGAGATAGAGGTTTGACATGTATGGGACAAATGCATCTTTTTTCTGCACGCAGATCAAGTTTGTTTCAAATTTTGGCCACGCCCCCTCCTGCCCCCGCAATTTGGAAAAAACGGATAGGGATAGACGATTTGTTCCTTCTTAAGATAGTTAGTAATTAGCAAAATGAATCGATTTGCCGAAGAAATGATGAAGATCGGATGAACGGTTCTCAAGTTATGAGCAAAGAAGTGAACCAAGACCCCCCGCTACCCACCCTAAAAAAATGTTGCATACTTTTTTGATGGTTACCCTAAGGAATGCAGGAGCACTGTTAAACATGTTTTTTTCATGAGTAACGGGTATATCGAAGTCGGTTAGAGCCGACTTTAACTTATGCTCTTGTTGTTTTAGATGATCCAATGACGAGCTATGATCAACACGTTTCACTTTTGAACTGGCTTAGCCGGCTGGTTCGGCTTGCTTCATAGTACCAGCCTACACATCATGTTTTCAGTTCAAAGCTTAAGTCATTTCTAAGAAATGACTTTTAACCAAGGCTGAAAACCTCTGAAATCTGTAAAAGGTTCGGCTTTTAAACTTAAATTCTATAGAAACAGCCCTTTCAATAATATCAATGCCGGACTCTCTTCTTATTAACAAGCAAAAATTGTGAAACTGATACGTTTCTTATGCTCTATCTATGTTCTTCATTGTTGGTCATCCATGGTTCGGGGTTGACTATTGTCAAAACCTTGGCAATTTAGTTATTTTCCTTATGATCTTGACAATGTTCTTTACCTTTGGTCATCCGTGGTATTAATCGCGGTTCGGTATTATCATAAACAGGGCAATGAAGTTATGTGTGATAGTTTGTGGTCTTGAAAAACAGTTTCTTAAGCATTTCGCGGTTTTGTTACCATTGAGATCCCTTACTTGCGAATTGCGCCTATGCATTGATGCTGACATGATTTTTCACTTTGTTGAAAATTACGTTTTTCATAATTACTATTTTTATCCTCCTTGGTTTTTTTCGCGATTTAATAAGCCTTCAGTCAGTGTAAATGGTTTAAATACCTCACCTATCACAAAGTCTGTAACTAAATTCGTTTTACACTCCGAGTACTCAACTAAAAACCATTTTGTACTTAACTAACATTGTTTAGTACGCACGAGTGCTGAATACAAAAAAAGTTCGGTACTTGCTTTTTTCGGTCGGTGCGTTACAAATTATTTACCGTTCTTGTGATTTCGTACAGTAAAATGTAAAATTGGCTATATAGCTCCTCTAACGGGGCCAAGCCATATTCTCATCTCACATGGACAGTAAAACATATAAATATCAGTTAGAAAATTTTACACAAATCAGTGTACACAACACAGCAAATATTTCTGCATCATTAAGTCAAAATTAGTCATTTTTGAGTTATAACAGACTTGAAGTAATTGAGCGAAATGTATAAGCAGCGGCATTGAATCAATAAAAAAAATTGGTATCCTTAATCCTTATCCTTGATCCTTCAAGGACATGTGAGGTATCATTGGAAAGGTATTGAATCATAGATCATAGATATATGTTCACTTTTGAAATGCGCCTTTTAGTTTAAAAGATATTCAAAATCAATTTTTATTTTCAATTTTTAAAATAAAAATTGAAAAATAAGTCTTATTTTCAATTTTTATAAATAAAAATCAAAAATAAGTCTTATTTTCAATTTTTATAAATAAAAATCAAAAATAAGTCTTATTTTCAATTTTTATAATAAAAATAATTCTTAAAAATGATTTTTATTTTAAAAATTATAATCGCTACGATCCCTGAATTAAAATCTTGCCTAGTGGCACTTTTAGGCTTCACAACAGTGGAGAAAAAACGCCTTCCTGAGGGCATCCTCTAGTTTTGGTAATTGTGATGGTTTCTTCACCTCCTAACGCACGCCGAAGCTTAGGAGAAGAGGCAATAAAACTTTTAGCCGCTGGCTAGCCATCGATGCGGTCAGGTCGAAGCAAATTCACGACGCTCTATTTTCGCACACCAATACACTCTCACTTTTCACCTCGCTCTCGTTGGCCAACGCTGGTCTAAGCGAACTCTAAGCGAATACTCAAATAAGAGTAGTGCAACAGTCTTAAAGGTTTTATATCATGGCTGAGTACAATAAGTCATATTGAATATATAATATATGAGTCGTGTTCGAGTCGTTTTAAGAGTCATCAATGAGTCTTTTAAACTCTTATAAGAGTCGTATTAGGGTAGAAGATATTTTTCCAAAACCACACATGTGTATTAGAACTTCAACCGCCCTTTGAAGCTTATAAGAATTGCATAAAAGATTTCTACGAAATTTTAAAGAATTTTGAGACTAGTAAAATAGGTAAGACAAACAGAGGGAAAACACTAACGGATCTTATACGACCCGAATAAAGTCGTAAAAAAGTAAGTTAACGAGTCATAAAAGAGCCGGTGTTAAATATTTTGTTTAAATTTTACAATTGTAATATAAAACTAGTTTATGAGACGTAAAACTGTTAAGTACTTTTGGTATAAAAGTCACATAGTCACAATGTGGGAAAGAAATGCTTAAAAGAGTTATTAAAGAGTTGTGTTGTTAAAAAACCAAAACAAAACTGGACTCAAGCGGTAGATGTGCTGCATACGAGCAAAAAAGCTACCAAGTCTTTAAAGACTTTTTTAAAAGTTGTGTCCGGTTTAAAAAAGAATTGTATATTTAGTAGGTACATTTTTCCATCAAAGTATAAGAGTTGATGAGAGTTCAGAACAAGCTTTTTACGAATCGTTGAAGAGTACCAGTTAAACAGCAATAAGACTCTTATAAGATTCGTAGATGAACTATTTAAGACTTATATACGAGTTATCTAAAAGTGGTGCAATATTCGTAAAGCAGTTGTATAAGAGTCATTTGTACACAAATACGAGCCGTGCATTTTTTAGTTACAAACATCCATGATCCGAAGAAGAAACGTCAACAAGACACACTTGAATGCCATTTAATAAGTTTGTACAAGAAATAAAGTCTGTACATACAAATATAGTTGGAACTGATAAAAGTTCTGATTTCCAAGCATCAATTACAGAATTCGCTTATAATGTATCGTCTTCGAGACAGATAAATGGAAATAATTTAAAAATAGAACAATTCGTGTTTGAAAACGGAAAACTGTGACAATTCCGATTCCGTCTAATATTAAATAGGCTCCGCTCGTCACTCACCTGCACTCTCTTGCTTGGCCCAGACTAGTCCCATTAGTACAAGCAAAGCTATTAGCGACACGCCCACACTGCGTATGCGTAACATTATCAGGTCCTTTGGAAAATGTTGCCTAGTTTTGTTCCTCTGAGTGTCAGCTTGTGATGCTGCTGCTGCTGTTGTTGTACATCGACTGAACTACGTTCGACCATCGATCTACCAATTGACGCGGCTTTCGCTTTTAATTTGGTTAACTGTAACAATTTAATGACTCTTCAGCCGCCACATAACAAAAGCCCCTGACAAGACACAGTTCACATTTTGGATTTCGGCTTTCAAATCTTTGACGAAAGTTACGGGGGCCGGTTGACATGTTGATTGGCAAAACTCAACCGACAACTCCCACACAGCAGCAGGCCTCCTCCTCTCACGTATGTGGCACACTTGTCAAAATTTGACTTGGATTTCAATTAATATGCCTGCGGAATTTGCCACCTGACCAAACTGCAGCTGCAACCTCTTCAACTTTTACTTTTCTCTTCAGCTGTTAATTGCTTCATCTTTCAACATCGTTTTGCAGCGCATCGCGACGCCGCGTCCCGATTTTTTTTCCCAGACTCGCGGAAGCGGACAAAAGGCTCCGCTTATGTAAAATTAATAAGACATAAAAATAAATTTCGAATTATACGCATAAAACAAACATAAGAAACGAATTTCTTGTTCGTTGTTTATCGTTTAAGGCGAAACGCGAGACGCAAAGTAAAAGTGTTTCATTTTGATTGCTGTCCCGCTGGCCCGCTGACCCGCTGACACAGCCAAACAACCAAAACCAATAGCTATGCAAACAGGTTGAAATTGAATTCAAAACTGAAGCTGCTAATTGATCTGTTTTGGGCCGATATTTGGGTCGAAAATTTCTCATTATGTTAATTAATAGAAATGATGTGAAAAATTTGATACAAAATGAATCTTGTTGATATGATTTACCTAATCAGTTGTAAAGGGTTGTCCTCAAGTAGTCCCTAATGACGGACAGAGGGGTTTACTTAGTTCTTCAGAAAGTAATCTTCTTTCCAAGTCTGGCTTTGACATTTTGGAGCAAAAGTCGAACCCCTATTCTTTCTTTCAGCAGTATAATACTGCCATACTCGTGTCAGTAGCCAGTTGTGAGTGGTTCCGCTATAACAAAATCCGGCTCTTAGAATGTCCAGCCCGTTCTCTGGACATGAATCGTATTGAAACCATGTGCGATAACCCTGCAAAATCAGGTTTTAATAAGTCTGGAGGCTGGACCTATTTTACTGTGCATGAGGAATGAAGTAAGAGCGTTGCAGTCGAGTGGTCCGATGCCGAAATACCCTGTGCTATTGAGACACACGCACCAATACAAACACACATACTCAAATGCACACGCGTGGACACTCATACCATAGTGGACCACAGAACGGTAGTAAAACGAAACTATCGTAGAATGTTCGTAAACGGATTTACAAACGAGACAAATATGAGAGCGAGTCACGCAAAACTTTCATAGTCGGGCTTAAAAACGGGCTTTAAAAAAAATAGCTAGCGACGGCGAAAATCACACAGAGAAATCTAAATTGGCTACACGGCGCGTGTAGAAACGTAAAACCTAAACGCAACGTATTTCGCCCTGTTAAATTGCACACGCTGCGTGTATAATTTAGAAAGCCACACGGACGTGTGGAAAAGCTACACGTGACGTGTAGGAATTAAAAATCTAAATTAGATTTTCTACATTGACGTTTAGATATTGAAATGCTACACGCGCGTGTGGAAATTCTAAACGAAAAATGTAGCTCTACATCAGTACTGAATTCTTATATTTTTCGTTTAGCAAACTGGTTCCCACACGTGGCGTGTGGGATTTCTAGATGTACGTTTAGATTTACCTTAACGCTGCGTGTAAAAAATCTAAACGAATCGTGCGCGAATTTCTGTTGCCTGTATATAAATAGCGATTGCGTTGAATTAGAACTTGAGAACTACAAGCAAGCAAATATTGGAATGTCTTAGAGGCCTTCCCTTACACGCGTGACGTGGCGGAGACATCTAAGCCATCACTCCAATTGTGTTTCAGTCCAAGGGGCCGGGATTTCAAATCTACCAGAGGAAGTAAAATAATAATATAATTCTACATTTCCGTGTAGCGTTTGAATTTTTTTATTTCTGTGCATGCAAAACTATCATAAGCGGAAGAGAAAGAGTGACATGAGGAAGAAACAGATCAGGCAAAAGCCAAACATTTGTTCCCCATTTTGTCTCTTCAAGGCAAAAAGACAAATCTTTTCGGCAAATGCGATTTGTTGCCGCTCGCGCTGGGCTTCTTTAGTGTTCTTCTTTTCGAAATCGCAGCGAGAGAATATGCTTATGTCTTAAATTCGTTTTTGTGATGTTGTCAACATAGTTATCAAGTAATCTGTTTAAAAATTAAATCTCCAACAACAAGGTGTACTGTTAAAAAAATAAGCCAAGTCCCTGGTTATGAGATATACTGGTTACATATAATTTTCAGTGTTGATAAACACTTCGTTATCTTTAAGGAAAAATAAAAATAGAAAAGATACTTTTAAATTATACAGTACATTTAGCTGCCCTCTCTAACTTGGCAGCTGAAGTGTAGTGGGTAAGGTATGAGATTGAAAGTTAAACAGACCTGGGTTCAAGTTACGTACAAAAATGGTTTTTATATTTTTATTTTTAAATAAATAAAAATAAAATTATAAAGATAAAAAGCACACAAAAGTGTGTTCTTTACAGTTGAAGATGAAATTTAATTTTTAAACAGATTACTTGATAACCAATTTCAGGTGGAAAACCTAATAAGTTCAGTGCTTATATTATAATATTAACAAATCGGTAAGTAAATAACAATTTATCATTCATATTGCAATGGGTATTATGTCTATTGGAAATCCATACATTCAATGAACCAAATTCATGTATATTTCTACAGCTGCATTCAAACAAAAATGCACCCTGGAAGACGGTGAACTTGACAGGGTCACCCATAAATTTTATCAATGTGCCCAGGACAGAATTAGAAAGGCACAAAAAGTCCGTAAAGTGGACCAACACAATTCTTAATTTTTTTTCACCATTCTTGTATAATTTTTTTGCTCAGTTTTCATTGGTTTTTTATACCAAAGGTACACAGAGAATATTAAGTTTTTATGAGTGCAGACAATACTTTCCACAGTTCGTGTGGCGCCACGTTGAAAGCTGTCATTCTTACTATGTTTTTTTTTTATGCAGCAACTGCAACTTGAAAGATGTGTATAATATTAAATAAAATCCTTTAAATCAGTTTTGGCAGCTCTTACTCTCCTTCCCTCTCCCCCGCTCCTTCTCTCCCTCTGTGTTCCTCTCAGTTTCTGTTGAATAGCATTTTTTTTTTTTGGTCCAACCCATAAATGACTCCCAAATGTAATAACATTTAATAAACTGGCCACTTTTGTTGCTGCATTGTCCAGTTGATTGAGCTGACAGAGACAGTGCCAGCGGGGTGGCGGATGAGGGGGGCAGTAGCAATTTGAATGCAACCGTGTTGAAAGCAAAACCCATAAAAATGACTCAAGACCTCAAGTAAAATGTATTTTTGTGGGGAAAACAGAGATATGAAACGTTCATTTCATTTCATTTTTCAGTTTAGACCAGGCTAAATCTGACAGTACGTGTGGCTGTCATCTATCTGTGTAAGTGTGTGTGTTGATTATCTTGTAAATTTGTTGCACGTTTTTGATGCAAATCCGCTTGTCATGTACTACAAACGCACACAAATTATACAAGCGATGTCATCACCTACTCGAGATGCAGATACATATGGGTCGCCCAGCAGATACTTAGGCATTTGTCTATCCCCCACCCTTCCACTACTGGGCACGCACAATGTCAAAAGAGCACACGAGAGGGGGGGAGGGGCGGAAGAAGAAAAACGGGCGAACGTAATCTGTAAGCCAAGCAGGTTGCTTTGCATTTCCCCGCCGCGTATCTCTGGCCATGTATCTCAATTTGTAAGTGCAGCTCAATGGGCCAACGACAGAACAATGCGACTCGATCGAGCTACGTGCGCGTATCTGTGAGATACTTGTGACGTAATCGCAGACGCCGCATTACTTTTACCACGCGCGCGAGCTGCCCCACCCCGCCCATCTTTCAACGCGTTGGCTTATTTATTGGTTTTCGTTTCGGTTTCTCGTGCGCTTGGAATTTTTCATCTCTCTTTCTCTCGCGCGACTTGGTCTTCGTCTTTAAGTCTGGGTGTAAACAGGCCACTTTCCAGCTACATTGGCCGGCGACCTCAATTAAATGCATGCCACGCCCTGCTCTCGCACCTGCCTACCCCCCCCGCCCAACCTGCCGCCGTCTCTGTCAACTGTTTTCACGCTTTGTATGCTGATGACCACAAAAATGGATGCCGCAACACAACAAATTACTTTGGTCAACGGAGGGAGGGGAGTGGGGAAGGTAAGGGACCAAAAGTAAACTGCAAAGAGAAAGAGCAATTTTGTATTGAATTCAGAATGTATTGACATGCTTTTAATTGTTTTTGTATTTCTTGATTGTCCATTTTTTTTTTTATGTCTTTGGAAATTTATGATGCACTGGGAGAAAAAATAGAGAACAAACAGAATTCGAAAGGATCGACCCTTTGAACCGATCTGCCGGAGCCAATCCCGAACCGAACACAATGTATCCATAAAAACTGAAGAGTTTTAATAACTTTATGAATGAATAAGTTGAAACGATATTTAAATATGGGATTAAGCAATATAATCCATATTGTGATTTCGACATGGAAATAAAACAAAAGTTAGATTGGCAAAGTGGAAGGCAAATCTAGTACATTTAAGTACACAGAGGAAAAAGCCTGTTTACGAAATGACTTGCCGTCAGCTGAAAACAAAAACTAAATATTTTTAAATATTGTGAGGACCTTTGCAAAGTGTTCTTGATTCTTTCTTAAACTTTATTTGACAACGTTGACAAAGAGAGGCTTCCCTACAAAATTTAAAGATCTGTATCAGTTCTAAGTGGTAGGGTTATGAATGATAACAATAAGCAATGTGGCACACTGAGAAAAAAAATTCAATCTAAAACCTAGATTGAAAATCTCTTTTTCGAGAATCTTGCAATCTTATAATCACAAGATTGAAAAACCTTGAAATGAGATTAAAAATCTTAAAAACAAGATCTATATGCTATAGTCATCCGATCCGGCCGGTTCCGACAAATGTGCAGCGTATTTGTACCAAAAGACTTCGTGCAAAGTTTGGTTAAGATAGCTTTAAAACTGACGGAGGAGATTGCATTGAAACAGACGGACTGACGGACGGACAGACGGACGGACAGACGGACATGGCTATATCAACTCAGCTCATCATGCTAATCAAGAATATATATACTTTATGTGGTCGGAGATGCAGAGACGCAGAGAAGCTGCGTTACAAACATCCGGACAATTTCAATATACCCTCTCCAAGGGTATTTTGATAAACTGTAAACATTTTTTAGCCCAATAGCTGGTGAAGATGATCGGTTGACACTATTAAATGTTTCGACACCAGCTCTTCACTTTGCTCTTCACAAAATTAAAAATTAAGCACATTTTTCCCATCTCAAATTAAATTTCCAATCAACGAGCTTAAGCATCACAAAGTGCGACAATCAATGAATCCAATCCAATGACCCCAGAGCCCATTTGCGTTAGTTCTTAAGCCAACAGCTTGCATTCGCTTCATCCTATTAGTCCGGCATTTCCATTTCTTTGCGGCAAAATCCTTTTACAGTTTTGCCCATTAATCAACTTTTAATGCAGAATCAATCTGAAATGTCATCTTCGATGATGCTGGCACACTTTGCTCCTTCTCCGGGCTGTGTAACTTCCTGTCTCCTGCTCGGTGGCGATAGATATTGCGAAACTTTTCCAGCTACACACTCGCAGCTGAGAGATACTTGACTGCTTAGATACCATATACAGTGGGGCTTCGTTTGTGCTCTCTTCTATGCTGTTTTGTTGCTACTGTCGGTAATTAAGTCAAGTGCGTCTGCCGGCAAAAGTTACTTCTCGTATCCATGAGATACCCACTCGAGTAGCAGTAAAAGTAACTGAATCTGTATCTAGAGACTTGGCCCGGCTCTCTCGTCGCATTTGCATGCTTATTACTTATTCTTTATGCCGTTTGTTTGTTCTGCTTTCATTTCTGTTTCGACTCCTCGTCGCTTGTCATAATTCTGAGCATTTAACATGTTTCTCTTGTCAAAATTGTCAGAGTTGTCAACTTGTTTATTGCATTTCAGTTTGTCATACATTTATGGCAGCAGGGCGGCGGCGGGGGGAGGATGGCAAGCTTGGATTGCTGCCACGCATGGCGGCAAAGCTCTCGGATGGACAAGTTTACGGTTCCCCAGTTGCTGTCCACCCCCACCCCACGCCACTCCGAGAAAGATTTCATTGACGTTGATGAAGTTGTTGGTGCCTTTTGTGGCTTTTGCATTTTATAGAAACTGTCAAATAATAAAGCTTATTTGCATATTTTTTGCAGCGCAGCGACATCTTATCTCCGGCTACCCACTAGCCCGGCCCCCTCCCCCACATGTGTTTGGTTAGATGTGCAAATTCATCAAGTGCAGGAATTCGTTAGACTTTCTGTTCATTTAAATGCTTTTCATGGCTCATCAAAGTGATGCTTTGATACATTTTTCTATTATTTCATTTTAATATTTTATGGTTTACATTTTGTGTTCGCAAATAACTTATGTAAATATGCCACAAACCTAAACACAAACACTGAAACTGATACAACTCGTGAGAATGCAAATATTAGCTTTGCAACAACAACAACAGCAACAATAACATATCGGCGAACTTGTTAGACAAATTTTTGTTATAAATCAAATTTGTTGAAATTTGCCAAAAATTATTGCAAACAACCAAATTAAGACAACGATTTTAGACCAATTACAAAGCCAATATCACAAAAATTTAACTCGAAATAACTTGAGATAAATGAAGGTTAATATTTTGGTTATTTAAAGAAAGAGGAAGAAGGATGGCCTTTAAATACGAAAAGGGATTCTGCTCGCCGCACAAAAAATTATTTTCCAGCTGAACCCGATGCCACTTTGTTTTCAATTTATTTTATCAAGCAGTTCTGGAGTGTAATGTATGGAGACTACGATGGCGAAACGTACAGACCCACGGGTTCCAACAAACAAAATTTTCAGAGCTCATGCAAGTTTCTGAAAAACAAACGATAAATTAGTTTATTTCAAATAAAGCAGAATTCCCGCGTATCAGCGTTCTCCTTTAGAGCTTCAGCGGGTTTTCCCAAAGTTTCCACAAGTAAAGCTAATTCCAGACAGATTGGCTTAAACGCACCGGTTGATGTAGAAACCCGCACACTTATCCTACCTTGGAGACAAACCCTAAATGTCTATTTATTTTGCACACTGAGCTTACAAACCTGATGAGAATGGCACGAATTTTCTAAATTGTAGGGAGCGTGACTGTAACTCTGCTGACATAGAAACCAACGGTCGAAAAATTGGGGTCTTAGTGAGAAAACCTTTTTTGCTTTTAGTGTTCAGTTTCTTACATCTTCCATTATTAATATTAAATAATTTCACAAACGATTGACAAATATGGTAAAAATAGGAATACCTTATGGCTGCCATAGGAACAATCGGTCGGAAAATGGATCAAATGTTTTTAACTACATTGTTCTAAAATTTAGAGAGCATTGTGCAAGGGGGTGCAAAGGGATTTTCCCAACTGACCAATAGATAACGCCACTACTTGCTTTTTAAACTGCTTGTACAGTGACTTTCCTTCTAAGACTTAGCTTTTCTTGACTTTTTTTTCGTTATGACAAATATTTAATCAATAAAACTAAATCGAGAAAGCTAAGCATACTTTGTCTTTACCGAAGTTTTTATACCCTTGCAAATGTTGTAATACATCAGAGCTTAAGAACGCTTAAAAACAAACAATTTATCAGAATAAAACTATCTTTTCGACCGATAGTTCCTATGGCAGCTTTAAGATATAGTCATCCGTCCCGGTCGGTTAACTCATATTAGCAGTGTGCAGTTAAAAGAAGACTCTGTGCGAAGTTTCAGCTCGATAACCTTAAAACTGTGAGACTAGTTTCTGTAGAAACAGATAGACGGACGGACAAAGCTCAATCGCCTCAGCTCGTCGCCCTGATCAAGAATATATACAAACTTCTGGCCAATATTTTATAATAATACCCTTTGCAAGGGTATAAAAAGGTGCCATATTGCGCTATGTTGCATCTATCTTTCTATTTTCGTTTACTTGTTCTCACAAAACACAAATGTCGGTTTCGGTTCTGAGATTAAGGTTTCGGTACGGTTTGTGGTTTCATTACCTGGCTTAGAGAAATTCAATTTGAAATATAAATTATAATTATTTTTACTGATGTGTCGTCGAAGTTCAGCTAAAGCGCCTAAAATGTTAAAGTTTATATTGAAAAGTAAGTGCTCTTTTATATCCAAGAGTTCCCTGTGGGTGAAATAGACTCTGAATGTACGCATTTCCAATTTCCTGGTTTAGATTCTGAAATCGATTAATCGAAATTTGAAAAAGATGTAAATGCTAAGAATAAAGAAACTCGGCTGAAACGTTTTGCACTTTAAAGGCCTATACTCAGATAAGATAAATTTTTAGTTTGCTACGATATTAATATAAATAGAACACCTTTTCGTAATCATTCAGATTTCAAAGCTATTTAAAACTGTTTCTATTTATGTGAAATCTGAGTATTCTCCTTTAAAGTTTAAAGTCGCCTAACACAGTCGGTTTTTGTAAGCGTGAACATTGAACAATTCTGATTCCTCAAAATTTGATCGAAATCGAAAATGGGAAAAGGCCTGATTGGCCAATATCATAGCCAAAGAAAGTCCCATTTTATTTATTGTTAACTTAATTATTTAGTAATTTCTTTTACAAAATGTAGTCAAATGCAAAAACCTATCTGCGCCACTTAACACAGACCTATTGGTTTTTGTTTATTTTCGAATTTGTCTTTTGTAATTCTAAAGGAGGATTGATTACCTTAAATCATCATGATCAGCTTTCTTCAGACAAAAAATCAGGGTGTTCATACGATTATTAAATGATTCAGATGGTTTATGTATGTGATAATGGTTTTTACAGCGTATTAATATTTATTTCTTAAACACAAAGTGATTGTTTTAGTGACTTTTTTGATTGAAAATCATAGAACTTTTTTAAGCAGGCTCTAGGTCATTTATGTTAGGATTTTGTGCAAAACTTTTCTAAAACAAGACACGCACAACACTACAAAGGAGGCTGGTTGACAGTATAGCGCTATTTCATGAATACCAATTCAATCTTCAGCTGTCTCTGCCTATCCTTAGTGTGTTAGCAAAAGTTACCTCATGACAAAAATGATATGACCGCTTAGGAATCCCAAAGGCAGGCTTGTAGCAAAATCCGGCATCAGCAACAAGCGCCAAAAACACAAAGGCCTTTCTTTAAATTTTCCTTATAAAGCATATCTTCGGTTTTTTCAACCTTTCAGATAATTGGCTTTAAGATTCAGGGTACCCACGTTTCCGGGACTTACAATTATTAGAAAGCAAAACAGAAGATGTGAAATTGGTAACTATGAATGCCTTTATCGTCCGTAGCAGAATTGTCTTAATAAAATTGAATTTTAACAAGTAAGACCATTGCAGTCGAGTTAGCTCGACTTCAAAATACCCTGTACAATTGACAAACACACACATACACAAACAAACACACACGCACACATACACACAAACGCGCCCTCACACACGCGGGCGCAAGCAGCAAACGTAATGCGTAATTAGCAGAGCGTGGGGGGAGGGGGGGGTGCAAAAATTGTTTCGTTAATAACTTCTGTGTTTTTGCTCAGATTTCAATGTGCTTTTCAGAATAGATAGATTATAGGCCTAAGATAATATATATTAAGCGACGATGTTGTAACTTTAAAATTGTGGCTCTGACAGTTTTTTGGGGTTTAAGGGGGGGGGGGGGAATTTTGCAAATCTGAAACAAACTTGATCTGCGTACGGCCTATACCTATGTACATGCAAAAATTTGTATCTCTATCTCTTATAGTCTCTGAGATCTACGCGTTCATACAGACAGACGGACGGACGGACAGACGGACAGACGGACAGACGGACGGACGGACAGACGGACAGACGGACAGACGGACATGGCTAAATCGACTCGGCTGTTGATGCTGATCAAGAATATATATACTTTATAGGGTCGGAAATGTTTCCTTCTCCCTGTTACATACATTTGCACAACTTCATGATCCCCTTTTACCCATTTTCAATGGGTACAGGGTATAAAAACGAAAAATCGATTTTTACCATTTTTTTGCAGAAAAAGAAAGAAAAAAACAGAAAAATACCCTATTCCAAATAATGTGGTTCCTATAGCTTTGAATTCCATTTATTTTAAAATTTATTTCAATAAATGGACAGGCGCACTTGCATATCTTCGGTGTTTTTGCTCGCATCACATTGTGGTACAAGGAATAGATAGATGTTGGGTAGGCATGTTTTAGTGCACGATTTTTCGATTTCGATCTGCTCAAGCCTCCCAATTTGTGAGGTTGGGTAAAAAAATGCGTGTGCCAAAATGTGGTGGCGGTGGGTTGGGGGGAAGTGACCCCGCATCAAGGTCAACGTTCTCAAAAAATGGTCGAAAATTGATATATAAGGTCATTTCTGCCCGGGGGTTGCCTCTAGATGGGTCAAATGTACCAGTGTCCCCCATTGATTTTCCCTTCCCGACATTTTTGTCCTAGGCACCTCCACTCCCTAGAAGAATCCCCATACAAAAATGACATTATTTTAAATGATCCTCCAACCCCTTAAAACTCTTTCTGGAAGGGTGATGTGTATGACCAACCCCCATTGTTTTTCACTTCCCAACATTGTTAGGCCTAAATGAATATATATTAAGTCACTAGGTTCAAACTTAAAAATTGAAGCTCTGACAGTTTTTCGCAGTTAGAAGAAGCTGGAGGAAGAATTTGCCAAGCCTGGAGCAAACTTTATCTGGGTACGGTGTACACCTATATACATGCAAAAATTTGTGGCTCTACTTCTTATAGTATGTGAGATCAACGCGTTTATACAGAGAAAAAGACAGTTTTTCGCTGTTCAAAGATGGAGGAGAAGGAATTTTCGAAATCCGAAACAAACTCGAAGTGGGTACAGTATTCACCTACATACATGCCAAAACTTGTGGTTCCATCAATTACAGTCTCTGAGATCGATGCGTTCATACAGACAGACAGACGGACAGACGGACAGACGGACATGGCTAAATCGACTCGGCTGTTGATGCTGATCAAGAATATATATACTTTATAGGTTCGGAAAAGCTTCCTTCTCCCTGTTACATACATTTGCACAACTTCATGATCCCCTTTTTCCCATTTTATAAAGGGAATTTCTAAGTCCCAGAATTTAGGCCGCACCCTTTCCCTTATCGGTCTAGACCCTTTAGTAAAGTTAACGGAAAAATGATCATTTTTGAAAATATTTTCATAAAATTTTGGATGAATCGCCTTAAAACGGATTTTATAGGAGAATTTTGTCATTTTCAGGGCGAGTTTAGGACTTTTTAGGGTGGGTTGTTTTCTTACAGACATTTTTAAATAATTTAATACTTCCATATAAATAGATGAACTTTCATGATAAAAAATTATTCAGATTTAATTAAATTTAAACTCTCATTGAAATTTTAACTGCTGTCAACGGCTTTGAACCTCATAACATGATTTAATACCCGAAAACTAAAATTTACCATGTTAGTTTTTCATTTTCATTCCGCAATGCATAAAAACTTACCCACATTGGCTGCCGGTTATGACTTGAGGTTAAACAATCCCCTCACTCCAACACCAAAGAAGTGCTAGAAGTTGTTCTTCTCATTTTGAGGATTCAACTTTTGTGGCAGTTTGGCTTCCTGTGTTTTCTACTCTTTTGTTATAGGCTCGTGATGACGCTAAAGTTGCATGTGTGGGTGTGTGTGTGTGTGTGTGAATAAGTTTATATATCACTTGGGTGTTTTGTTTATTTTACGGGCATCACTGATAACAATGAAGTTTTATTTGTTTCTGTTGTTGCTTTTTTTTGTGCAAAATGCCTTTGGCCATCACATTTATGTGCAACTTGGGTAAAATTGATTTGCAAATTTACGAGTTACGCAGATAAAGTGGCAGCTACCCGTACCGGCCTCCCTGCCCCCACTCCTCTCTCTCTCTCTCTCTGAAATGAGCTACAGTATCTGCAAGATACAAAATTATGACAGTTGACGATTAAATAATTTTAGCTGCTATTACAAAGTCAACACAATGAAAATGAAAATGAAAATGAAAATGACCAATGAGCGTTGGCTGTGGTTGTGGTTTTGGCTTCGCTACTGTCGCTCTTGTTGTTGTTGTTATTGTTGTCGTTGTTGTTGCTGCTGCTGGCGACATTTGTTTGTCTTTTAATTGTTTGCTTTTATTGAAAACGCTGTGCGGCTATTGAAGCGCTAATAAAATTATGCAAAAGTGTGTCACACAAACACACAATCGATAAGCAGTGAGTGGTGAGGGGGGAAGTGGGTTAGATCGACTGTGACACGGATTAGGCAGAAGCATTGACAACCATCGATTATATAAATCACGCGAAATGTGCCTCAGGTTAAGTTTTATGTGACAGCCAAGGGGAATAGGTTAAGCGGGGGTTAACAGAAATTTGTTCGGGGGGTTGAGGCTGCTGCAGCTGGTAATTGTGGGTCAGCTTTTGGAGGCTTAAGGCAAAAGAGTAAAGTTCAAGGTTTCGATTCAAGTGAGTGGAGATCAGTCGCATAGGCATAAAAGCACTTGGCAAGGCATTAGAAGTACATCTCATTCCATTTTATTATTAAAAGCGCGTTAAAGTCTTACCTCATCTACAGCTTGTTTAACAAATACCGTCAAACGTTTACTTAGCCCGAATCATGCTCTGCTCACTTTTTGTTGCCACTGATTGCTACCTTTGTGGCGGCCAATTGACCAATTGAACAAACAACGGCAACAACAACAACAACCAACCCTAGACCGGTACCAAGAAAAGCAAAACCAACTAAACAAGCCAGAGATGTTACCTCAACAAGTTGGGGTCTTTTTTCTTTCTTTCTTTTTTTTTTTTTGGGCAGTGTGCAGACATCATCAAATCATTGTAACGCATCCCGGAGCCATGCGTCGATTGCCATTTATGCAACTTTTATTTGGTTGATGCGATGACGCCCAAGTGTTAAGTGGCCCATTGTCGGTAATTGCATAATAATGACAATAATGGGCAGCAGCCACAGGTTGGCCAAGCCCAATTTTGGCATCTCTTGAAATAAATCTGTAGGGCGCATTTGGCATGCCTTTGATTTGTCTCGTTTTTCATTTTCTTTTCTACCTTCGGAGTATTTGCATTTCAATTATGCATTGTGCAGCGTCCAGAGACGCCCAAGACGAAGATGAGGCAAAGGCGAACGCAAACTAAACAGACAACAGGTAGACAAACAAAACAGGCGACGAGAAAGCGAGCTGTGGGGCGGAGGGGCCTTGGGATTGCTCCATGAAGTTGCAACAGCAGCGGCACCTAAGTCAATATCAGAGCACCAAGACCAAATGGCGAAATAAAATATTCGTGCTTACAACGAAACTTACATGCACTAAGCTAATGCTGATCTGTTTAGGTGGCGAAACTGGCAAATGCAGGGGTCTTTTTTAATGAAGAAAAGGGAAAATGATGCAAAATCGAGCAGTTTTTGAATGGCCTGTGCGCGTTTTCTGTAGAAGAATAACTTCTCTGCTGCCATTGCCGACCACTGGTCCAAGTAAAACTTATTTTAGATTCCGTTAGAGAGCTTCTTTAGTACCTGGAATTTCACTACTTACCCTGAGAAACATTGATTGATCCCAATGAGATCAGAAAATTATTAGTAATTTAGTGTTCGTTTTAAACTATTTTTACTTGGTATCAGTATAAACACTTAAGTCTTGTTCCCATAAATTTTTAATAAATCAAAGGGCGAAAAAAAGATACCCGCTTTACCTTCTTCTTCTTTATCGGCCCGTTGCTTGCATCACAACCGTTTGACGGTCCGACAGTCGCTTCTGCTCCGTGCGAGCTGGCACCAGTTTTTCACGCCAAGGTTGGAAATGTCTTTCCGCACCTGGTCGTCCCACCTTAGAGGTGGTCGTCCCACCTTGCCTTGTCCCAGTTCTTTCGCATTCCTCTTGTAGACCATTTTTGCTGGAGCTTGTTCATCCATATGGGTAACAAGTCCCAGCCAGCGCAGCCGCTATTGCTTTATGCGCTTGACCAGACTCATACAGTTCGTAATTCTTTCGGATGCGAAAATCCTCGCCAACTTTCAATGGTCCATAAATCCTGCGAAGAATCTTTCGCTCGAAACGCCAATCGCTGCCTCATCCGCTGATGATATTGCCCATGCTTTTGCGCCTTATTGCAGGACTGGGATGATAAGCGACTTATATAGCGCTAGTTTTGTTCTTCGCTTGAGGTTTCTGCTCTTGAGCTCCCTACTTAGCCCGTAATAGCATCAGTTTACGAGCGTGATTCTTCTTCGAATTTCCAGGCTGATGTTGTTGTCGCCGGATATCATCGTTCCGAGGTAGACAAAGTCCTCTACAACTTCAAAGTTGTACTCTCCCATTGCAACAGACTGCCCAAGGCGCGTGGACTTCTGCTTCGAAGACACTAGGTACTTCGCTAAACCCATTAGTTCAGACTGCTTCTCAATCTCTGAAAACGCTTTGCGTTCGGTTTTGCCGATAATATCAATATCATCGGCATATGCGAGTAGCACTACATCTTTATTAAAGATGGTGCCCGATCTGTTGGCATTTGGGCACTGGCGCAGTATATACTCCATCAGCAGATTAAAGAAGTCACACAATAAGGTGTCACCCTGCCTAAAACCTCTTTTGGTATCAAAAGGCTCTGAGAGGTTCGTTCCCATTTTGTCGGAGCTTTGAGTGCTTCTCAACGTCATCATGCAAAGTCGAACGTACTTTGCTGGAATACCTAAAGTAGACAGGGCTTCGAAAAACCTTGACCTTATCGGAGTGTCGAAAGCGGCTTTGTAATCGATAAAAAGATGGTGATTTTCGATGTTTCTCTCATAGGTCCTATCCAGGATTTGTCGTAATGTGAATATCTAGTCTGTGGTGGATTTACCAGGTCTAACACTGATAAGCTGCAATCAGTGTATCAATAAACGGCTTTAGACGTTCACAAATAATGCGGGACAGAACTTTATATGCGATGGGGAGGAGACTAGTCCCGCGGTAGTTGGCGCAAACTGCAGGGTCTCCTTTTTTAAAGATTGGACAGAGAACACTTAGATTCCAATCGTCGGGCATGCTTTCGTCAACCCATATACGGCACAGAAGTTGGTGCATGCACCTTACCAATTCTTCGCCTCCAGCCGTGAGCAATTCAGCGGGCAGCTCATCAGAGCCTGGTGATTTGTTGTTTTTTAGCCTTCGTATGGCTAAACAGACTTCCTGTTGGGTTGGCGGGTCTATCTCTATGTTGTCGATTGGTGGCATCGCTACTTCTCTAGGAGCGGCATCCTGTTCGTCATCGCCTCCCAGTAGGTTGGAGAAGTAACTTCTCCATTTGGTAAGCGCCACTTGCGGATCTGTGACCAGATTCCCCTGCTTGTCTTTGCATTGTGCGACTCTGGGCTTGAAACCTGCTGTTAATTGCTTAATCTTTTGGTAAATTTTTCGAGTCTCACTTATGCCGAATAACATCTCGACTTTCCTGCTCAATCCTTTTTCTACTAAAAAGGCGTTTCTCCTCTTTCCTTTTCTCCAGGTATCGCTCCATAGCAGCCCGCGTTACTCTCGACTGCAGAGTTCTCCTGTAGGCAGCGTTTTTCTCTGCAGTAGCGCGTCGGCACTCCTCGTCGTACCAAGGCCGCTTTCGAGAGGGGCTCGGAGTAACCGAGTATCTCCTTGGCAGCCGTACTCATGGAGTGCGATATACGCTGCCACTGTTCGCATATATCGGAGGAGAATGGGGAGGTTTCCCTGAGCAGTTGGGCCAGTTTAGCTGTGTAGGCTTTCGAGGTCACTTGTGATTGTAGCTTCTCGACGTTTAGCTTTTGGCGTGTGCCAGAGCGTGAGGCATGTGCCACGCTGAGCCGAGTGCGTACCTTGGCTGCGACAAGGCGCTCATAGAATTCATCTTTTATCGGGTCTTTCCTGTCTTCTGTTTGTCAACAAAGTAAATACAAATATTTTGCCTAACAAACTGCAAAATCAAAATGTTTTAACCAAATATATTAATGTCATCAAAAACCTTTACAAAGATATAATGGCTGCAAGTTGGGATGGAAGCTAGCTATCGAAACGCTTCGAGAATAATACCGACATTAAACATGGTTGCCTTCTCAGCCCACTACTGTGGGCTTCTCATACATCGATGACGATCCATCGCACTTACCATCTATGCTCTAAGTCTAGGGATGCTAAAATATCGCTTTGAATACTTGTTGAATATATATTTTTGGTGTGTATTTTTGTTAAAGAGAATGCCCTTAGGAATGTATTCTGAGAATCAGCTGAGTGGCCCGTCTTGTTGATGTGTTTTGCTAAGGCGGTTGTTGTTTTTCTTTTCTATGCTCGCTAATTCTTGTGCTTAGAGAGCGCTTTGTTGTTCCAAAGGTAAGTTCCATGGCAGCTCTCTTCCTCTGCTCCGTAGACTACATTGTTGTCGTTATCCATGCTTATTTTGTCTTTAGTATTCGTAAAAAGGCGTCCAGTGCAGTTGTGAGTTTTGTATGCACTTGCCAGCAGTTCCATCAACTGTTTGGGGAACATTTTAGTTTTATCTTTTGGGCTGATGTCGTTTATTTATGAGCTTTTTGGGGTAGTTATTTAATGATAGAGTTTTCTTGATTTTAATATAATTTTATTAAATGCAAGAATTTCCTTTTTACTTTTTATTTACATGTCAAAATGTGCTGGTTTTTAGTGTTCCAGATATATACAAATTTTTTTTTAAAACTCGGAAAACTTCAGGAGTCTATTACAAAACGAGAGCGCTAGTTAAAGTTGGCCCGGCCTGACCTCGAAGTACTCCTTACTCTTTGGAAAAAATGTTTAAAAGCCTTTCTGCGTTCCTGAGACTGGAAAGCCGAAGAGTATGCAACATTTTCTCAACACGGCTATTTATTATCCGATCCTTATGAAAATTTCAGGTATTATAGATATTGCGAATAAAACTGTGTGTTTAAAAGTGATCGAAAATATATATATTTATCTTATTCTCCTAGCTCTGACTATACCTTTATCAGGCGTATCATGGCGTATGAGACTTTTTTATTGTTTAGGTGTAGCGAGAGCGGATAAATTTAGTGAAGGATCAAATGAGAGGACTGCATACGTAGACACAGGCGCATACATAAAAAAAAATATAGCGCTATGGCTCAACTGTGGGACATTTTTTTAATGTGTGTGAAAAGCATACGTATTTTACTTTTCCCATTTTCGTTGATATTCACAAGCTCTCATGCCCAAACTTAATGGAGCAGCTCGGTCAAGATTTGAGGTAAATGACCTGGTCACACCCAAAAGTTGCCATTTTTCCATCCTGCCTCGTCCCGCCCGGTTGGGGTATTTAAAATTCGGCAAAAAGAAACCCCAAAAGACAACGGGAAATGCCCCACTTAACAGTACTTATACCCGCTTATTGCATCCAGAGTATGGCTTGGGCGAAAGGTGCGGAAGTGCCTGGATGATGTGAAGATGCGAAAATATTTGCGCACGCAAAAATGTGGCAAACAAAATGGGGGAAGGGGAAGCTTGCGGCTGGGGCTGCTTGCTGAACTGAGGTGAGCTGGGCTGAGCTGTGTGTATAAATAAATAAGCAAAAATATAGTTGAGTACTTGTGTAATTATGGCAAATGTTATTTGATTTTGTTAACCCGCATCCCCTCGCCACACGCCCCCCGCCCCACAATAAACCGCAAATGCTAGATGGGAAAACCTGCGAGAAACCCGCTAGATATTTGCACATTTCTGGGCGAGTGCCGCTGCTGCGGCTGCTGTTTGCACTTTCGCCCAAAACTAAAATAAACAAATGAAATTCGCATGTGGCCGTGGCTTGAGGGGTTCTGGTCTCCGTTTGCCGTTGCCCTGGCAGCGCCACTTTTTGGACTGCATTCATGCAGACAAACAATCAAGCTTATGACATATCAAACACAAAAGCACACACAACGCATAATCAGCTCCTGACGCTGTTGCTCCGACTGCGGCTCCGACTCCGACTCCGGCTCCATCTACAGCTACTGATACTGATGGCGCTCAAAAGTTGCCATGGCATCGTGTGGGAGAGGACTAGGAGCTGAACTCTTGGGGTCGAGCACAAACAAGCGTCCGCTCACGTTTCATGTTGGCATTTTGGCATTGTGTTGTGCGTTCTTTGCTTTGGGTCCTGGGGATACAGCTGCACTACAATATCGAGGCTAAGATTTAGGCAAAGGCTGAATTATTACCAAATGGAAGCAGGGGGCGGTGGTCATGGGGTGAAGGAGTGCTTACTAAATGAGCTACAAAGAGCAAAACTGAAACTAGTATGAGGCTGGCAGAGAGAGAGATGGGTAATGAAAGATTTGAAAATTTAAAAAAGTTAATTATGAAACACTGAAACATAGAAAATCAGGCAAATTTCATGGACACAAAACTGTGCCGTCGTCGGTTAAGACGCTGTATTAATCTGAGTGAGCGAGAGCATATGCAAATCTATTAGAGTAGTGCACCAATTGGTCGTGATACCAGCTGGTGTGCATATTGATTTGGGCGCATAATGTCAAAGCGTCCATATTCTTGAGGGCTGTGGCTACTGCCAGAGTCACATGTATGGAACTCTTGATCCTCGGAGTCGCACTCAAGCTTCTTTTCCGGGTCTCATAGCAATCGTGTTGACTCTTTGAACGATTAACGACCAAAGCCCAGGTATTGATCCGTCCACTGTTTTGACAATATCCTTAATAACAAGTGAGAAAGTCGGTCATGCCCGACTATAACATACTTTGTACCTGGAGTAGAAGCTGAATGCAATGCTGGTGCTGCGCTCATCTCTAATTCTCTCTCTCTTTCTCTTACTCTCTCTCTCTAAGTTTGTGCGGTGTTAGTTGTAAGATGGTGGGAGGGGGTGGGGGGAGGGTGATTTACATTTTTGCTCATCACTTGAGAACCGCTCATCCGATCTTTATCTTTTCTTCGGCGAATCGATTTATTTTGCTAATTACTAACTATCTCTTGAAGCTACGAATCATTTATCTTTAAAACTGTAGGAGATATAACGTTTTTTCCGAATTGCGGGGGCGGGAGGGGGCGTGGCCAAAATTTGAAACAAACTTGATCTTCGTGCAGATAAAAGAAGCAATTGTCCCGTACATGTCAAACCTCTATCTCTTACCATATCTGAGATCTAGGTGTTCATACAGACGGACGGACAGACGGACATGTCTATATCGACTCGGCTGTTGATGCTGGTCAAGAATATATATACTTTATATGGTCGGAAATGATTCCTTCTGTTTCATACATTTGCACGACTTTAGTATACCCTTTTTACTCTACGAGTAACGGGTATAAAAATATAAATGACGTCAGCGTCACGTGATGCTGAAATCAAATTTTACTCCTTCTTAAATCGTCCGTACCGAAACTACAAATGTTTCACATCAAAAAATTTCTGAAGGTATACTCTGAAACCTTTTTGAGGCTAAAAAAAAAGCATTTGTGCTCAATCCAAAATTTTAAAAGTTAAATTCATGAAAGTAATGGAAACGCAGTTAATTTATGCAGGAAATGAAGGGCAAAATTCAATATTTAGAGCAGCAATTTCTATTTTTCAATTTATTCTCACCTTGGGCATCATTTTACCTTTAAAATGCATATTGACTTTTTTGTATCAGATGATAAGGTGATTAGATCTACTATAACATGGAAAAACGAATTTAAATTTATGCCTCATCATGAAAATATACCTTTAAGACCATCTTCATCTTTTTATGGTTTAGGACGAGGGAAAGTGGTAATTTTATGTCAAACCGATTTCTTCTTTTATTGAGTACGAATTCCTTCCAGCAATTTTACAAGTCTTAACTGGTCCATTTTTGAACTGAAAAGGTTTCCCCTCTCTGTAAGGTTACCCAATTATGTCGTTTTGTTACCAATTTACTACTGACGAGTACATGCATGTGTGTGTTTACACCCAAACAGTTTGGGATGGTCCCACTCATCTCTACCTGATTCAAAAGTTTCACATGGGTTTTGGTTGTTGTTTTTGTTGTGGCATTTGAACTTCTGGTGGGGCTGTCAATCAAGTCGAGCCAATTTCAATTCGAATGAACCGAAACCAAAGTCAGCTACCTGCCCCTGCCCCTTGGGCAACAACAAAAACACAATTAAACAATAGCGTTGCTTTGAATTGGATTTCCTGCCCTTGCCCCCCCCTTGACAGCCACGCCCTACAATAGTTGCTAATCGAAAGTAATGCGCGCAATGGAATTTATGTTGGTTAACTGATCGGGGGGATCGATGCAGGTCCAAGTTGAGAAGGGCGCCTTGAGGCGTTGGCCGGTTGATCAGTTGACCAGAGAAAGTTAATTGAACATACAAAGAAATCAACAGCAACAACAAGAGTAGGGAGGGAGGTGGGCAGGAACCGGGAACTGGCCGAATGCTACTGTGAGCCCTCCACTCGAGTGATTAGCGTTTGCAATTGGCGGCAGATGACATAATGTCGGCCAGTGCGCGACTTGGGATGCAAATTCGACAGAGGAGACATTTCTTATTTGCCTCGTTACGGCACAGTGGGTCAACACTGCGCGAAATGGGTAAGCACTCCATCCGCTAATCGATTCATCGAATTTCGCCACAGTGCCTCGTTGAAGTCGGCTACAGCCCGCCTGCCCATTTTGCGCAATGGGTGAAAGTTGAGGGGCCTCTTGCCAAGACGTCATCAACTCGCATAGCACTCACATTTTGGGTTTTCGGGGAGATGCTTCAGAAATCGTTTCGTTGCGTTTTCCTTTCCAAAACCTTCGTTTTGTTACGTTCGACGCATCGCTTCCGCAATGGGAAGCCGAGTTTAACACCTTTTAATGATTAAAATGGTAATTTATGGCCAAGCGCTTCGCAACGCCGCATAAATCTGCAAGGCATGAAGATGCGAATGGGATTCTTAGGGCGCACTGCGAGTGTCATAATGAGCGCTCCCCCCAGTCCCATGCTCCCCGGCACTCCTTCTCTCATTGGCCATGCAAATGAGATGCGTGCGCCCAAATTGAAATGGCAAATGTTGACAGCGACAACACACAAAATTCAAAGTTAATCAACGAAATATTTATGTAGAAAATGTTTTTGCCAGCATTCCTAGGCCCAATTGCTTATACGGTAACTATGAGAACGCCAAACTTCTGGGGCGGGGGGAGGGTGAGGTGGAAGTAGAAGTCAGTCACTCGTTAATTTTTCGCAAGCTTTTGCCTAATACGGAGGGTTGATTGATGAAGTTGTGTTAGAAAGTTTTTTTATATACTCATATATAGTTATGAGTATGAGTATGAGTATAAGTATGAGTATGAGTATGAGTATTACCGGAAAAGGTAATTGCCTGCCGCAAATATTTTCAAGAGCTGGCATAGGAGTCCACTGATCCATACAACTGATTTGGGTCCCATATCACCATAATAATTAATTTAGTTCTTACTTTTTTCTTACTTATCAAATTCCTTGGCTTCGGCAGCAAGAATCGTGGCTTTCGACAACAGAAGCCAAAGGACTCATGAACACTTAGCTCAACGCATCTTCCTAACATCTCACACAGTGAATTTAGCAAATGTTATTATGATGATTCTGTCAACTACTCCAAATTCAACTAACTGGTGATTTTTACACCCACGCGAGCCAAACTTATGAGTGTGAGAATTGAGCCGATGTCATCTAGCTATTCACACCGAACGCTTGCCGAAGACATGCATCACTGAGTGTCGAAGAGAGACTGGTATATTATTCTGCGCACTCCCACAATATGCATTCCAAAAGCCCATTAGTATAGAACAGTCTCGCTACACTTTGTATACAGCGTTTTCATAAGAGTTTTGTCAAGCCTTCAATGCTTCGTTTCCCAGTAAACATTTTGTCGGGTTTCTTATCTCTATCGTCAAAAAATGAGTTAGGCGGTAGTTTGTGGAGAGCGTTTGCTGATAGTTTGTGGATTTAGACAATAGAAACATATTAGGTATCGCATTTTTAATATATCAGGGATTAGTAAGCGATATGTGGTATATATGTAAAAGTGTTTCATGTAAAATTTTTGTTTAGTTCATAGAATCGTCCAATTTGAATTGTTTTTGTGTGTTGAAGACTTAGGAGGCATTTTTTCTCTTCCCCAGGATGAAACGCATCCTTTTTCCCGAGAAGACACTGTTTTCTATCTTCCATTTGAAACTTTTCTTTTCCTTTCAGTATAGAGATGAGGAACGATTACTATACGATATCTCTAGAGTATATATATATATATACCTTCTACTCCACAGTACATGACGTCGTAAAGTATCTACATTACAGCAGCGCTTACTCTTAAAAAATCGTGTATCGTTTGGTGGGCGGCCTATTCACACCGTCGATTACAATTCTAAGATTAGTATATGCAGTTGTAATTGATCTACGTAAAGCGTTCGGTAGTCGTCCACTTCCCCGTTCTCAAGTAAAGTGGTGAGCTAATGGGGACAGAATTTCCCCGGCTCGGCAAGTTTGCAGCGATTTCTCCCAGACAAATCTCAAAGTGCATCAAAACCTCTGGATAGTCCTAGACTCTACGTAAGCGGTTTATGGAAGTACCAAAAGAGACCGTTTCTTTCCCTTCACCGTGAGTTGAACGTGTTAGTTATACTCCACTGCATTAAAACTGTTCCATCAGCCCTCGCTCCTGCTTAGCTCTTCTGCCATGTCCTTACTTATGGCCATGGCATAAACATATTTATGAATTTTCTATTCTGCATTGCGTTTTCTGATTGTCATAAGTAGAAATATGAATGGGAAGGCGCCCAAAGATGCTGCTGCCTCTCATTTGCATTGGCTGTTGGTGTCGAGGCGATGAATAGAGAGTGAGAGTTTGCCGGGGGGGAGGGGGAGGGGAAACTGATTAACATAAAATTAAGCGTTCAAAAGGAATGCGACAAATGGGGTTTATGTGGAATCTCTGGGCCTAGGCCTGGGCCTGGGCCCTGGCTGATAAGCCAAGGCGCGGCGATAAGCGCATTTAATTAGCATTAATTAAAGCAAATTGCGACTCTACCAACACAAAACTTACCGAAAGAGAAATAAACAGACGCGACAGAGACCCAAATAGTGTGTCTCTGTGTGGGAGGGACAGGGAGAGCCAGAGCCAGAGCCAGAGTTGTGAAAGTAAGGCAATGCCAATGACAATTGTGCGCGCAATCAATGAGTTTTTGGAGCACGCGGCATGACAAATTGCAAATCGCTTTGGTCTCTGTGGGCCTCAAGAAGCGGATGTCGCTGATGCCGCTGATGCCGCAGCGCGACGTCAAGTGCCATGCCACAAGTAGAAGCTGAACAACACCGTGGAACAAAGCCACTCAGAGAATTGTGCGCTCCACTGTGCCAACTGGAAGAGAATGAAAGACGGCAAGAAGAAAGCGGATTGCGCAATATTTGCGTCATGGCTTAAAGCGAGGCCGCGAGTCGAAGACTGGACCCGCATAATTGCGGCTACACCTGAAATTAAGGCCTCCCCCGCCCCTCCCGCACCAGCTACCGCGCTCGTCTGCCAAACCGAAATGTGGGCGAGGCGCTAGGCGCAGCAGCCAGCGGTGACGTCGACGACGACAGCGCCGAAGCGTCGACAATGTCTCCGTCTCCGTCCTCATCTCATGGCATTGGAATGCAATTTCACTTCTTTAAATATTTTCTCAATTGTTGTGTCGGTGTGATGGGATCGCTTAAGCCCAGGGAATTGAACCAGCCATGTGTGAGGGAGGAGGAGCCGTCATAATTTGATCATATATCAAATCCAGTTACAATGAGGCAGCTTCCCATAACTGCTGTAATTAAGTAATCAAATCTAACGATTTCCATTTCACAAATATAAAACTAGTTATGCATAAATTGAAAATCATGAGAAACATGTTTTCTGGCAGAGTAACCCACTGTTTGGAAGCCTCTGGTGCCCAATCCTTATGCAATTTTATTACGAAGATCTGGCAAGGGTCACTCACTTGTGTTTTGAAGTTTGAATATTTACAAAAATATACGCAAGTATTCTTTCTCTAAAACAAAACAGAATCAAAATTATAGATAAATGCAAGAAAAATATCGGGTGCGTTCCAGAAAACTTTAGAGGTTTTCGTATAAACGTTAGCATTTCATATTAAAGCTCTTTGAATTTATATGTTGAGAGGCTCGACTATGCCCGGAAACTAGATTAGTTGACGAAAGTTGAGCGATTTGAAACCGCCTGCTCAAAGCCAAGTAGATTTGTTGCGTCCGTTTTTCCTTCCACATAATCTCGTAGGCGGTCTGATTCTTCGCCATTCGCAAATAAAGTAGCCCAGTTTAGTTCGAAGTGCAATCGTTTATACGAAAATATCTAGAGATTTCTAGAACACCCCTGTACATTTAAAATTTTCCGCTAATACGCAAAAGTTTCATAGAGATGTCCACCGAGACCAAAACAGAATGGTCAAAAACGCTTCGTTTTATCATATTTTTATGGGATAACTATCAAAATGAACGAATGTGAGCTAATCTTCCCATTTCGCCAAATTCGGTTTCATGGTAGACTTAGAGTAGTATTTCTCATTTGGACATTAATTCTTTTCTGGGTATACAAAGGGTCAAAAAGAATTCATAAGAAACCATGGGAAACTAAGACATCGTTATTCACTAACAACTTTGTTTCGTACCTACTACGAATATTTAGTAATCAGTATTATTTATTGAGTTGGGATGAACGATATTGGAGTTTTAGTGAAAACAAGCAATAATTATAGGTAGCACTGCCCGCAGCGATGGGTAGCACTTTACACACTTTATCGCTTTTTTGTTTCATTCTGTGGGCTTTAGCTTAAATTTGTCAGCCGACTTTCTTTCTTGTTTTCTTTTACTTCAAATGTGTTCGACGGTCCCGTTCGACATCTTGGAAATGCGCTATACGAAATAAATAAGAGTGATGCAGGTGCTAATATATTATGGTATCACTCCTAAGCCAAAAGTTTCGAAAGAATATAAATTTGGTGGTGGGCAGAAGTTTACGTTGGGGTTGGTCTTTGGTTAGGCTTCGTGTCGTCGTCGTCGGGTGTTTATTTTTCGTTTATGTCGTGGGTCGTTTAATCTATTGTCTTGCTAAATTTATATTTAAAAAATAGAGGCCATAAAAAAACGAAGTTTATATATATTGCCTCACAGTTTGTATTGCAGCTATACTATATAGTTGTCCGATTTCGACAAACTTGTTGAAATTATGTGAAATCATTAAAAACTTATAAATACGAGCGTTAGGAGCGATAGCACTGAAAACAAAAAAGTTTTTCTCACTAAAACTTGTTTTTCGACCGATCGTTCCTATGGCAGCTATATGCTATAGTCATCCGATCCGGCCGGTTCCGACAAATGTGCAGCGTATTTGTACTAAAAGACTTCGTGCAAAGTTTGGTTAAGATAGCTTAAAAACTGACGGAGGAGATAGCATAGAAACAGACGGACGGACAGACGGACATGGCAATATCAATCTCAGCTCGTCATCAAAAATATATATACTTTATGTGGTCGGAGATTCCCCAAAATCGTTTTCTAACTATGCTTTATATCCTCAATTTAGCTGACGCACTTTCCCGACTCTGCCAACCAAGTCCTGCACATTTTGACTGGAATGGAGAACATAATATATTACAGATCCTTTCAGAAACGATTCCATTAGCTTTGACGATCTCTGCGAAAATAGCGCAAATGAAGAAGAAATAGTCGATGCGATATCTTGTCTAATATCTGGATCTTGGGATTCAGCACTATCCAACAGCTATTATCCTTTCAGGTTGGAGTTGTCAACGGTTGGAAGTATTATGTTAAGTGGATGCCGTTTAGTGATTCCAGTTTCTCTTCGACCCAGAAAGGCAAACGGGGGTAAAAAAAAAAAAAGGGGGGCTGAAAACAAAGGTATGGTGGCCTGTAATGGACAGACAAAACGAACAGTTTGTGAAAAACTGTATGGATTGCATTTTGTTGTCTCAGGAGACAAATCCATCTCAAATGGATAGACATGCTTTTCCTACAAGTCCATAGGTACATGTCGCGACAAACCTATCTGGGTCCATTGTCTAAAACAAAAGATTGTTTGTTCTAATTTGACTATTACTCCAGGTATATGAAAGCTAAATTTATTCGCACAATTTCATCAACTACAATTATTAATGAGATGAAAGAAGTATTTTGCCATATTGGGATATCCAAGGTTTTTAAGAACGGATAATGGTAGACAGTTTGTCAGTGCAAAGTTAGCACAATACTGCAAAATATGTGAGATCGAACAGACTCAACTCCTCCATATTGGCCACAAGCAAATGGCGAAATAGAGAACATGAATAAAGATAGAGTCATTCGGGACAAAATACCAAGTTTACAAGACGTGGAAGGAGAGTAAAATGAATCTCAAGAAAAAGACAACCATATTCGGAACAAACAAAAGGGGAAGCAGTATGCTGACAAGAAGAGAAAGGCCTACGAGAGAGATATAAACGTGGGTGATAAAGTGGTAGTCAAAAACGTCGTATGCCCACACAAGCTGACGACCAACTTCGACAACACTGAATACGAAGCTATCGGGATAGAGGGAAACATTGTGCAGCTGATCGGTGGGGGAAGGACGATAACGAGAAACATCGCTCATGTTAAGAATGTTCCAATAACAGTGAAGCAAAAGGAAAACCAGACTACAGACGGCTCCCACGGAAAGGATTTCGTGCCGGAAAACAAAGAAGGGATGTAGGATCTGGCACTATCAAGGCGGCCATGAAATGGAGCCGTCATTTCATGATTTCCATCTGTTTGGAAATGTTGTAAAATTAGTTAGTTCTATCTGGGCTGCCAAACAATACCATGGAGCAATTAGAATTAGAGAGGAACGTTGCTCAGTCGACACCGCTGCTGTCAGAAAATTGTCAGCTGTTCGCTCTCATTTACGCTCTCTAGATACTTTTTGGTCAGCTGTTCGCTCTCTCTGGATACATTTGGGATATGGTCGTCTCGCTCTAGCCACAGTGATGCGGTGTCACACCGTAGTGCACCGACAAGGCTCTTGTGTTGCCGCCTTCTATAAGTAGCCTCACACACACCCAACTCCCACACACTACCTACCCCTCTCCCATCCCGCACATCTCACACCGGGCCGGACTAAGGTGTCACTCGGACCGTGCCGAGAGTCAGCCTGGCTGGAGGCCCGGGTAACAAATAGTCCAGTCTCGAACGGTGGGCTCAGGCAGTGGCGACCGCCTGTTCTAAGTAGCCTTGCCACTGGTGGGCCTCGGCCGGTGGTCGACCATATAGAAGCCCAATAACAAGGAACTTCAAGCATGAAGAAATATAAGAATCAAGTTAAATTTCAGCAGGATCTCCCTGCAACCGCTGTCGCAAGGCAGTTTGAAGAGAGGCAGATGGACCAGGAGCGTCCAAGCCTCGTAAGAGATGAGAAACGCGCACCAGTGCGTAGAACCCCACCACGGGGTCCCTACCGAGCTCCTGCGGTAGGAAGAGTACAGGAACAAAAGAGGGACCATCCCCTCCTCCCAAAGGGAACACGCCCCGCCTCCTCTGGAGGACAAAGGCCACCTCCCAATGGGGACAAACGTTCCAAGCAGGACCCTTCCCTGCAAGAGGACAGCCAGAAGGCCTAGATGACCCAAATCGTCGAGGCCTCTGTGGCTCCAGAATCAAGTGGTACCTGAGATACCTCAAGCATGGCCACACACCGGAGGAAGCCCTCCGGATGGCAAAGGAGCCTCGAACTGGGGCATCAGAGGGGCGACCACACACCCCTGCCCCAAAGAGAAGCAGCGCGGACATAACACCGCCTACAGCTACGCCGAAGCGTCAGTGCACAGCAGTGACGTCGAAAGACGCCATGGCTAGCACCCCCTCACAGGCAGTAGCCTATGCGGAAGACGCGAACGACGGGCCCGGCACGTCCAGGGCTGCAGCAGAGGCTGCTGCAACTGGCAGTAAAGAAAGGGCAGTAACTCCCCCCTCAGTGCCCATTTCACCCCAAGCAACGTATGCAGACGTTGCGAAAAAGGTGAGGGTAGCAGTATTGCCTGAGGAATACCCTCAGGTCAACCTCAATCATGAGGAGCTATCAGCACTTGAGGAGGCGATACTGGAGGAAGTCTTCCTGGCATGTTGGGATACGCCCATCAGCTTCGCAATAATTCATTTCCGGCCGGGTCATCTAATCATCGACTGCAACGATGAGACGACCGCGGAGTGGCTGATGAGCAACGTGTCAAGGTTGTCAGAATGGAAGGGAGTACCCCTTCTCGGTAAAATGGGAGAGAATATCCCCTCGCCCCATTACATTACCCCTCTAATATTTTTTGCTCCATGACAATACGGAGCTAAAGAAATAAAAAGTAAATTGTAAATTATATTTGTGTTCGTTTCGTGAAATACGGGTTATTACAAATCTATTTTGATTAAACCGTATCATGTCATTTTTGGCCTAAAACTCTATTATACTGCTTAAGTATCCACTTGTGCATATCTCTTTAGCTCTTTATAGACTCTTCCTTTGCTTTTTAGTTTTTGCTGTCTTTCTTAAGCTCAGTAATGAGCGCATTGCGATTGGCATTCCATAGGTTTTCGTTGTCCGGAAAGTAATAGGAGGGAGTTTCTTCCGCCGCGACTGTACTTCGGAGCGTGCGCGCACCGACTAGATTCGGTAGATGGGGCAACTTCAATTGAAAAATCTTATAAACAGTTTTCCATCTAAACTTTTGAAGGGCAGCTCGCAGTTCGATTATATTTTGGCTTCCACCGGTAATCTAAGCTTTTGGAAAAGTTATTTGAAGTCATTCTTGAACCGAACTAATTGAACCGGTCCATTAAAGTTTGTATAGTTGGTTTAAGATCCGGCTCGAAGGACCATCAAAGAAAGACCGAAAACGCATAGGCACAGACTAAGAGTATTTAGTAGTTTAAAGCGGAAATAATGACCGAAAATGAACGACTCCAAACCTGGTCTAGGTCTTATGTAACCACCTACTTAATAAAATTCAATAAACCATACAAAATGTAGAACAATGTCATCATCACACCTGCCGGCATTTCTTTCACTCTCTTCGCGTTTCTACCACTCTTTGTTTTTTTTTTTTTGGCTTTTGTTGAGTCATTCATAATATGCGTGTATGCTTGTATTCAGGTGTACGATCGTGTGTTTGTAGCGCTTCTGCTGCTGCTGAGATCAAGTTTTGTCTCCGGCAGCGGCCTTCGCGTGATTCGATTTCGCTTTCATTTGCATTTCTTGGGCCACTCTTTTCTCCGATTGTGACTTTTGCCTTGGCGTCTAGAGCCTCTCCAGCTGGAAGGAAACTCGTTGTCTTTGGCTTTCACGAAGTCGGGCAATGGGAATGCTGCTGCTCCTGCTGCCTTATTGATGGACTCAACTTGACTACAGTCTGGTCACCCACCAGACAGCTCTCCTACGCCAGTTGCAGCCCGATGCTTTTTTTTTGTTTTTGGCTTTCTGGGGCCAGGTTAGTTACTTCACAGTTGCTGCAGCCGCTGCTGCTGCTGTAGCCAACTTTGGACTTCCTGCTGTTGCATCTTTTGGGTGCTGCATGACCAGCATGTGACCATCCAGCAGCAGCGGCAGCAACAACAACTTAAGTGCCAATATTTTGTGCCGCATCTGTTGCCAGCTTTTGCTTTTGTCATGCTTGCTGCAGTTTTTGCAGGTTTTTTGTTCGGTCGCTCGCAATTATTTGCGCTTTTACTTCCTCGAGTTAAAAGTTAAAGGCTACTTTCGTTTTGTCTTAAATGTGTTCAAATGTGCAGATGCAAAAGGGTCCCCCAAGCAGCCCCACAATGGTGATGACGATAAGAGTCATGGCTTAAAATGAGATGCACTTGGCCAGCTGGCAATGAGTGAAAATTAGTAAAGCGACAAAGGCGGCATTTTTTGTTGTGTTCAACAAAGTGTATAAGCATTATGATCATGTTCAGGATTTTATGATACGCTTGCATGTATTTTGAAATCAGGATCGAAAACTGAACGAATTTGGGAATGCGACTATTAAAAACAAATTGATTCGTTTACGGTTATTAATAATTAAATCGGTACGGAAACTTTTCGGTGAATATACTAATTGTGGCCTTACGGATTTATTTTTAAAGTTAAAGTTAAAAGAACTCTACCGAACTCAATTGATGCGTTTGTTCTGAGCTCAAGAGCTCAAAGTACGAGCAAATGAAAATAATAAAAATATTTCATATTGTTGATTTACCTTAAATCAAGCACTTCTTAACAATTTTAGCCACCTAAAATTTTAGAACACGTTTTAAATATTTTCTACTAAACATAATTTTAATTAAATTTCGATGAGTGTAGAAATATATGCAAATACTAAGTAAATATTAAGTAAATTCGTAAATATCAAACTCACCCTAATTTTTTGTCCCTACTCTTTTATTAAGCAATTTCCTACACTCAAAAAAATCAATCCATATGGGATCAAATCAACCTAACGGTATGAAAACAACGTAATCCCGGATTGATTGACCCGATCTGAAAAAAAGATTGAGTTGATCCGACTTGTTCAATCCTAAGAGGATTACTATTCCCGGGGTAATCCTATGAAAGATTGAATTGTGCAAAAATTGAGCACAATTGAATCCCAAAACTGGATCATTTATGCCTATTCTAATTAACTATGCTCGATATGTAAGATTGTTTGATCTCAGGATAGATTACAAGTCTTTTTTACCGCCATGCCATTTGCCATAGGACATCCTCATTACACTTCAAAGACCAATCACATCAGTTTTGGTTAATTAAGATTTCTGAAAAAAAAAGAATAATTATAAACATTTTTGGCTCCACTGGGACAACATGATGGCTATTATATTTCTTCGCGCTTTAATTGGGCAAGAGGATTGTAGTAGCATTTGGAATGATACAAAGCTCGAAAGGAATGGACCAACCTTAAAAGTTGATGTGTAGTATCCCGGAACGGATTGATTTTCAGCTCGTGCCGGGCTTACTCCAAGATTTAAAAGATTGAATATCGGCGTTTTTTCGTGCTTTTCTTTAATGTCTAATGCGAAATGCTGCCAATGCACATTTGATCTTCCACACAGAAACAAGAATGCACAGACATAAGAAATAATATATGTTGTCGAATGACTCACCTGCATTTCACAGTTGGCGCTGTTAGCATCTCTGAATATAGAGATGACACTTTATCGCCCACTTGCGCTTGGCGGCAGCTACTTTAATTAAAAATAAACCAAGTTATCTGAACCGTACAATGTTAAGGTTCTTTTCGGTTCTAAGAATATCGGTAATGTTAGGTAAAAGTAAGCCAATTTGAGATGTTTTGGTATCCTTATGTATTCCGGACGGCCTTTTGTTCTCTTTTATACCCTGTACTTATTAATGAGTAAAAGGGGATCGGATAGTTTTGCAAATGTATGTAACAGCCAGAAGTATGCATATATATTCTTGATCTGCATCAACAACCGAGTCAATTTAGCCATGTCTATCTGCCTGTCTGTATGAACGCGTCGATCTCACAGCCTATAAGTGGTAGAGCTACAAATTTTTGCATGTAAGTAAGTGTATACCGTACCCAGATCAATTTTGCTCTAGATTTAGCAAATTCCACATCCTTCTTCTTCTAACTGCGAAAAACTGTCAGAGCTACATTTTTATAAGTTTGAACCTAGTGACTTAATATATATTCAGTTAGGCCCAATATCTATCTATTCTGTATACCACAATAAGATCCGAGCAAAAACACCAAATATAAGCAAGTGCGCCTTCCCATTTATTCAAATTAATTTTAAAATAAAAGGAATTCAAAGCTATAGGAACCACATTACTTGGTACAGAGAATTTTGCTGTCGGGCACTCAACCGCAACACTCTTACTTGTTAAATAATCAATATATAAGCACCACTTTCGATTTATTTGAGGCTAGCAAGAGCTAACAGTAAAACGTGAAATTCGTGTTTAGAATTTCACATTTCGAAAGTTCCGACTTGTTCGATTTACATATATGCTATCGATAGTCGTCTATCGTTGCTTTTAGGGTTGCCAAGAGACAGAAAACATTAAGAAATTGAAAAGCACGAGGTTTTTCTCTTGTGACCAAAAGTTTGAAAGCGCTGGCAACTCAGTAGATGCAATTTGGCCGACGATCACCTGTTTGCGGAAAGTCAATTTTGTTAGTGCATAACATATCTAATACACAGGGAAAGCATCGAAGCATTAAACAAGATTCTATAATGGCCACTTTTATGGGCAACAATGCAGACCTGGCAAAAGAATTTGTCAAGGAAGACCGCGTAATTGCAGAAGTCAGATGGGCCTCGTCGACTTCCCAGTTGAATGCGGTTAGCCCCAGATTTCCGGGTAGAAGAAGGTTACTGTTCAATTTGTGGGCAACCACATATAATTTTTGAATTACACAATTTATTATTTTTATCCTTATATACCAGGGACCGTAACTGTTTTAATTTTTTTTTATATTGAAATTACAAAATAAGAATTATTTCTCTAGGTTGTCGAGAATCCGAAAAACAACCTTAAAGTAACAAAAAGTGTGTTAAAATAATATTAATATTAATAACTGATAAATATCGAGGACAAATCTGCAAAGTCTGTATTACCAACATCGTAAAATGAAAACACAAATGAATTCGAGTTTTATCATTACAAACTGAGTTTCAAGCCAATCGGATGAATAATAATTTATTTGCAAGCAGAATTTTCCGGCCCTTTTCCTCGTGGGTGGATTTTTCAAAATCAGGAAAATACGTGTCGAATTATATAGCGTACTATGCTTACAAACCAATTTTCAGGTTAATAGGATAAACTACAATTTTTTACACAGTTTGGCTTAATGGAAAAAGTGTAACGTCCGCAACAGGACAAAAATTAAGATATTTTAATAATGAGACCACTTATCATTCTTTTGAAAGCTGGTCGTTTATTCCACTTAATTTTTTGTTATTAGACTTTTTTTCGTTATTATGCAAAATTCGCTAAAAAATGTGGAAATGCACATAAGCCTCAAGGTCCGCTTCTATTTTTTGTAACGTCTGCAACGGAACTTTAAGCAAGCATAACTTTTTTTCAAAAACAGATAACCTATTATTTTAAATTGGATTTGAAAGTACTCCAAAAAAACTGGATTTTGCAGTTTTAAGAAGCAAATTTGCGTACAAATGTAACGTCCGCAACGCAGGATTAGCCCATATATTTATCAGCTTAATGTGTCGCCATGTAAGTATATACACGTCTAGAGCCCAGCACCAGAGGCCAGATCAATTGTGGTCATTAATGTCGAAGGTCTTGAAAACTAGTGTCCTACACCGGCAAATTGTCTTTACTCCGAGCAAATTGAATAAATTGTCATCTTGCGGAGATCAAAATATTATTTGCTGGTAGAATATGGAGGTGGTTTTCCTGCAATCACGGATCTATTTTGTTCAAAACTGATTCAAATGTTTTTTAAAAATATTGTAAATTTTTTTGTAAATGTGCTTTAAATTTTTCGCACAAGAGGAAGGGACCTACAGCTAGTTACTTCACAGCTAGCGAAGGTGACCGTATTTGTATTTTCTAAAGAAAGAAAAAAACTTTTATTATTAGATGTTCAGAGGCGGGATCGAACCCACGCTCTCCCGACCAGCAGCAGCAGCACACTAACCGCTGGGCCACACCCAGCCACAATTTATTTGGCTGCATTAAATTTGGCTTTTCGTTCTTAATTCAAGAATTTTCACATCATTTCGAAATTTAAACAAGAAAAAATTTAGTTACCCTTACCATTACATTCATAATACGAAATAACGAAAATCAATTCAATTACTTTTAATTACCTTTAAATTTTAATAATTTCAAACACAACAATTTACTAATTATACTTGATAATATTTCAAAAAAAAAAAAAAAAAAAAAAAAAAAATTTTTTTAATAAAAAAAAATAAATATAAAAAGTTTTTTATACACAGTGTTATTGATTCTCACTTTTATGTTTTTTAATATAATATAATATAAATTCAGTCACGGTCATTTTCTAATGCTGCACAGAGGGCAAGCCATATGTTTGTGTTATATTGCACGTTGGTTTTACCGGAATAACTAATCACCACAAAAGAAACATTTCCCCCCATGACGAACGTCTGCCACAACCGCCTAATTGAGAAGTCAAAACATTGACTTGATGAATCATCAACCGCCCTAATTTGGCATCGAACAAATGTTTGTAATTCCAGCTAATCAAAATTAAATCACGAGGTCGTTACTTCACATGTGTGCAATTTGGTGGGTCGTAACCTTATCCCCCCCAAATTACAGAATATATCCGCAAGTCACAGTTTCTGTTCGCTGACCTTAGGTGGGTATTTTTTTGTGCAACCTTTCATTACGTCCATGATCAAATACCGAGAAGCCACATCCAACTGGCACTTGGGATGTTTCGTTGGTGAATTTGCATTTGCCCCATGTGGCAAGTATCAATGTGAAAATGTTGCAAAACTGGTCGAGAGAGTGTCTCTTTCTCGCTCTCCCTCTCTCTCGGTCCCTTTAAGCTAGGCACCTTGCTCTTGGCTTGGCTTTGGCTTTGGCTTCTTTTTGCGTTTACGAAATTTCTTCACTTTCGGTTTTGTTCATTTTTTCATTCGAGCTCTGCGACTGCGCAGCCACCTGCGCTGTTGGCGCCGACGCTGGAGCCGGAGCCCGGGCTATTACCTATATGAGCTGGCGTTATCATCTGAGCGGCAGCATTTTGAACTCGAGAGTGACAAGCAACGGACGAGCCGTACCGTCGAGAGATCCGTTGGTGGTCAGAAACAGAGATCCCGTGATCTAATCCGCGTAACGGTGTTGTGCTTTTTTTTTATTCCGACGAAACGACAACCCTTCTTAAACCAGCTTAAGTGAAGTGCCATTTTTTTTCTCGTGTGAATAAGAATCTACGCATTTTTTTTTCCAAGGATAAATCCGCTTGCACAGCTGGCAGCTCTTTCGGCATGGTAAACTCCTAGCACTAATTGGAATTAATTGCACAGAAATACGAACAGAAAAAAAAGGATTACACAAAGTCAAATAGTCAAATGCTTGGGCGGGAGGGGAAGCTGGAGGCTGCGCCTGCGCCTTGGTACAATAACCTTCGCCTGACCTTTATTAATTGATAAGGGTTTATTTATTTGCCACCCCGGCAAAACAACAACAAGAACAACTTCTAAATAGCTCAACAGCGGACTTAATTTATTCATTATCGGAATTGATTCATAAATAATTTCGCATTCACATTTTGCCTCGGTTGTGCCTTGGTTAAGCCAAAGCGAGGAGACGAAAATTTAATTAACGCAGATTACGATTCTCGAATTTTGGGTTGCTGTTCGGGGAGGGGGTGTGGGGGTGGAGGGGGGAGGGGGGACACAGCTGTGACCAACAAGGATATCAAATTGGCAGGATGATGTCCCAAGCCTTTGCTTATTAATAATTGAGGCGAAATTTGTTTTACTACAATTTTCATACATATTTTGCAGTCGTTCATCTTCTGCCAACTAAAAATTTCCGTTTTCTCATCGAGAGTGAAAGTTCGCCGGGTGTTTGTTGTTGTCGCAGTTGTAACTGCTGTCTGGGACTCATTTGTTTCGTCTGTCTGTTTGTTATTGTTGTTGTTTTTTTTGTCAATTGTTTAGCATCAATAACAAATATTTGTGGTCTATGCTAATGAACAGAAATCGAACGAAAGTGTCTTAAAACGAAACAGAAAGTTCGTTTGGCGGGGCGTGTCAGGTGTGTGTGTGACAAGTCAGGTGGAGATAACGAGGGTCGTGAAAAGAGTACACGAACTGTAGTAATAAAAATAATCAATAATTAGAAATATTAAAATAAAGCAATCAGAGCCCTTCCTTGGCTTGGCCCCGTCTGAGGAGCTGTATAGCCAATTTCACATTCACAATCAGAGCCCTTTTCATACTTGAATTCAGAACTGTGCGAATATTTTTTAAAGTAAATCTTAGTGAACTTCAACCTACTTTCATACTGGACAGCTCCTCGCACTTTATTTACTCTATAATTCTTACACTTAAAAGTTTAACAGTTCATTAAGAATAATAATGCTTCATTCAAAAGCGAACTTCTTGATCTTAGGTCAGTTTGTACAATCTCTCAAATAGAATTTTTAAAGGAATTAGTGGCGCCATCTATTGGTCAAGTTATGAACAAAACAGAGTTCTCTGCCGCAGCGCAGCAGCATCGCTGCTACACAATTTTAATATAAAATAATATGACCCAGTTTCTTTAACCGGATATATCTTCTACAATTTTCCGACGTTGATCAAATTATCTGGTAAAAATGACAAAAATTAATCGCATCAATATTTTAAATCACTTTCTCACTAAGATATGGAAACCAAATAAAAAAATTTTAAAAATTGCTTGGTTCCGAAGAAACCGATGTGATTTTGCAAAAAAACTGAAAAATATCTTGAAAACCGATAAAAGCAAAGCTACAGTGCTTAATTTTTAACCAAGGTTCTAGTTGAGCTATGCTATATATTAGACAGATATTAATAAAGGACACAGAACGACAGACAAATTCCTTTCGTAACAGTATTTTACACAACTCGAAACACTTTCTAACAGCACATGAGCATCAAAGCAAAGCAAAGGTGTTTCTAATTATATGAAATACTATAACGAACGGAATTTTCTGTCGTTCTGCAAACGGGGCTTAAATGCCTTGATATCTTTGGAATCGGAACTGCTTATAATTCCGATCAATTGAATTCAAAAATTGTCATAAAAATAAAAGTCTGGGAACAAAATTGGCTTGAATTAAGATCAACAATTATTGGGTTACGGTTTGTTCAAATGGACACATCATATTGGATATGGAATAAAATAAACAAGCACTGATGATATACTGCTTACCCATATTCCAAAGGATCCTTCTTTGCTACACAAAAACAGATCACAAATTTAGGTTTTCTAAGTCTTTTTGAAGAACAAAAATTAAACATATTTTTAAAGTTGGAGAATGGGAATTAAGCTCAGGACCTTTCGCACTGACCACAAAGTTGCTACTTGTAGGTTTCTGTGCGGTGGTTAGGCAAAATTAATTTGTGCCCATTGCGCGCCCTTAATGGATTGAGAAAATTTTCTCATTTAGTGAGTTTAGCAGGCTCTAGGTCCGAAAAAGTTGTGTTTGTTTGTACACCAAAAATGAGCTGGTTGCCTATTGTTTTTGGTGTACAATAATGCATAAGTTGTTTTTAGTTGTGAACAAACACAACTTTTTCGGACCTAGAGCCTGCTAAACTCACTAATTAAACATTAGAAAGGTCGCCAGATAAATTACGAAAATTTTCTCAGTTTTAACTTGTTTTTGTTTTCTTTGCGAAGATTATGATAATGTTTCACTTATTAAATTGCCACTTCTGTACCAAATTCTTGAATGTTTAGGTATAGTAAAGTTTTTTAGCTTCAATCTTTCTTACTAAGAAAGTTCAGCCTCGTCTTATTATGCTTGCATTACTTTTTGCAGTTACCAACTGCCTAATGTGATGATTGTAGGGATAGGCTATTGGACAACATGAAGTTTCTTCTTAAATACTTTATTCAGAATTGCTAAAAGAAAGACAAAAAACTAAGACTAAAATTCAATTAAAACAAAATAGAGTTGTTGGTAAGCAACTTTTCTAATTGTAGAATGGGATGCTTGCCGGATCGAGGTCAAGAAAAAAACTCAGTTTAGGTTTGTATGGAAAGGAAGCATCACATTCTGGAAAACTAAATAAGGAGGAAAAATAATGAAATATGAATTAGGAAATCAATACAAAAATTGGGAATTGAAACAAGCGAAAATTCAGAGTACAAAAATTCGAAAAATCTATAAAATATTAGAAAAACGTAACTTTGATTTTTCTGACTACGATTGAATTTTACTCACAAATAGTTAAATAAATTCGTATTTCATTGTGCTAATCTGTTTTAATTGTGTGAACAATATCCTTTGTCCGGTTGCCGTGAGCGACTGATAAAAGAAAATACGAATAGGAAAAAGACAGCAAGCTGCTTATTTGTAAATATATGTATGCAATATTCAGAGCGCTTATCAATCATGGCTTGAAGCATTTCGGGGGACTCTGAATGTAGCGCCACGTACATTAATGCCTTAATGGTGGTGTCTCCTCCTGCAGGAAGGTATGTTGGGTAATTGTCTATTATATGTCCTTCCTCTCCAAAATTTTGGGAACTAATCTTCTCCGATAGGCCGCGAATAATAATCAATTTATGTGCAGTTATTAACTGGTGCAGCAATTAACTGGCGGTCATCCATGTTTTCTTTTTAAAAGAATTTTGAAAATTGGTGATTTTGCACCAAAATAATGCATGTGATTTTCTGCAAATGTCAAATAAATATAAAATTTGTCAACAACTTACACCTAGAATTTAACTACACTTTCATTTCCAAGCTCATAAAACAGACCAATAGCAAAATTAAACTAGATGTATTTGGTCTATTTAGTTGACGTGGATAAGGCTCTGAATTTTTTTCACACCACCCTTTGGAGGTTAAGATGAAGTCGCGTTTACATCCTCCTCATATAAATAAATATTTTGAAAAACGAATTCTTTTTTTAAAAATCTCGCGACTTACTACTTATTTGCATTTCTATCAATTTGTATAGTTACAATGAGCAAATCACAAAAACAGGGGGCACAATATTTATATGAAGACAATTGACCAACAACACATACATACTTAATAAATGAAACGACAAATTTAAATGTTTTTCCTGATTTCATTTTTAGAGTGTTCTGAAACATATCAACAAACCCAAATATTAAATCGCATTAGGAAAAGTGCAAAATCCGAAAGTCAAAATATTTTATAAAAAATTTCGAGTTTTTTTTTCCTTATTGTTGCCTTCCCAATTTTTATACACTGTTCCCATTAAAAATGGGGAAAAGAGGATCATGAAGTTGTGCAAATGTATGTAACAGGAGAAGGAAGCATCTCCGACCATATAAAATATATATATTCTCGATTTAGCCATGTCCGTCTGTCCGTCTGTATGAACGCGTCGATCTCAGAGACTGTAATAGATAGAGCCACAAGTTTTGGAATGTATATAGGTGTATACTGTACCCACATCGAGTTTGTTTCAGATTTGGAAAACTCCTCCTCCTCCATCTTTTAACAGCGAAAAACTGTCTTTTTCTCTGTATAAACGCGTAGATATCGCAGACAATAAGAGTTAGAGCCACAAATTTTCGCATGTATGTAGGTGTACACCGTACCCAGATAAAGTTTGCTCCAGGTTTGGCACATTCCTCCTCCATCTTCTTCTAACCGGGAAAAACTGTCAGAGCTTCAATTATTAAGTTTTAAAATAGTGACTTAGTATATATTCAGTGAGGCCTAACATCTATCTATTCTGTGTACCACAATGAGATCCGAGCAAAATCACCGAAGATATGTACATAAGTGCGCCTGCCCATTTATTGACAAAAAATTAAAAATAAATGGAATTCAAAGCTATAGGAACCACATTACTTGGGACAGGGTATTTTGCTGTCGGGGCACTCGACCGCAACACTCTTACTTGTTTTCCTAGTTTTTGACTTCCAAATTTATTTATCTTCATTTTAATTTCTAAATGAGTAATTTCTTAGTTATGTTTTCCTTATTTTTATATCCGAATTTTGGTAGTATTATTTGTCCAAATTATAATAAGGAATCGTAAAAAAACGCAACATCTAAACTCGTTATATACCATAGGGAGCTTCACTTGATTCTTTATAATTTTGATAAGCTAAATCAAAGTTTAAATGACTTTATTAAGTATTTAAGAACGAGCTGTTTGATTTGCAAATTTCATTATTTAATAAACATTTCTTTCACTATGAACCGTTGAGAGCGGTTTTATTTTTCTTTCTTTTGGCTTTTGTAAATCTCCAAATTAGAATGAAGTTGCATTAATCATAATAACAGCAAAGGCCCATTGGGGCTTTCAAATTGATACAATGTTGCTATTAGGGACCTTAATGTTAAAAATGTTCATATTTGCTAATAGCAAGCGAAGCTTCTTTTGAATTAAAGATTAATTATATTATTCTTTAAGCATCGAATATAAATAAAGTCAGCTTCGGGGTGCACAATTGTTTTTGTAAACTGAATTGTCAGTGGCATCAATGGAAAAATAATAGAATGAATTCGTATTCGCCTATCGGAAAGTTCAAGGTTACTGAATAAATCTAACTTTGGTTGGTCTAAGTTGTAGGACGGTTGAGAAGGTTGCATCCCCTTTACCATTCATTACTTGAACTTACGTCCAATACTTGACTTTCACGTGGTATCCCTTGAATAATATAGTACAAAAGTAAGAATACAAAATATTGAAAATATTATAAAGATAACAAAAAAAGTGTTTCAAATAAGTTTTTAAACTAAACCTCTTTTTAAAGCAAGGGTATGCTTAAATGCTGAATCTGGGCTGATAACACAGAGCTGGTTTTGAAATCTGGTCTACTCTTACTCGCTTTTTGTTAAAAAATTCATAGAAAGACACGGCTTACTACTTTATGATGTTTTTTTTTCTAAAATTCAGCTCAGATAAATTCTCAAACTATAACTAGAATTAAAAGAGATTATTCCTTACCTTTCTTGGTACTTTTCTCACTGCCCTCGCAAAGTAACTCAACTCAATCAATATATGATGGCACTTTGCCCGTATATAATCCAGCGACCAACTGACTTAGTAACTTCACAATGAAAAAAAAAAACGCAAACTAAAGTTGATTGCAAATACAATTCAATGAAGTGCTGGCCACATGCGGGTCATTTCACACGCTTCATAGACAATGGGCCGCCAGCCACCCGGCTTCTTCCTTCACCTTCTCCCTGCTCCCTCCTCCCCCCACAACCAACTTCTGCACACTTTTAATTGTTTGCCATTTCTTCTCTTTTATAATGTATTTTCATTATAATTTCACTGCCAGCATTTGTGACACCTACTCATCCTCACGACGACTGACGCCTCACGAGATGGTGTCCAAATGATGTACCAGCAAGTCTGTTGTTGTAGTCTAAAAGCAAAGTGAAAGTTGGGCTCTTCTTCAACTACGTCTTATGACATTTTAACGCTGCTGGCCAAAAAATAACAAAACGAAAAAAAAGAAAAACAAAATATCTCGCTGTGGTTTATTGTGATATTCAATGCGCATCGCTGACCATTGAGGTGCTCGGTAAAAGACGCTGATTGCCCATCGGGCATTGTGTGTTATGTAATTGTAGTTAAGAGGCAGCGCGATGGACAGCGAATGAGTAAATTGTATAATAACAATGTTATTACGCTTCATAATGGGGTCTGGTTATGATGCTGAGTTAGTTGGCAATTGTTCTACTGTGAGACAGGCAGAGGATGAGGTGGGAGTTGTTTTATATATTCATTTATGCAATTGGTGCAAATGAGTTGAGTGAGTGTGATATAAGTAGTTCTTACTTAATACAAAGAAAAAATCATATAAAACTATGAAAGCGATCTAGGATACCTGTAAGATTTATGCAACAGGGACAGATAGCCTTAAAGTGTATAGATTGACCGTTTTACCACAGACAGACAAAGAAGAAAAGAATTTTAATCGCTTTTTCAATATTATGAACGGAAAACATAATTTGATTGTAAAGATAAAATGATAACTAAAGATGGGTTTTAGAAATCTGTGTTTGATTAAGTTTTGACCAAAAGTCCCTGATTCAAACTTAGTACAGAAACCGCTCAGCGAACCAAATTCTATACTTTACGATGGGTTCGAGTTAGGTTTGAAGATATTTCTCAAAATATCAATATGAACGATATGAAGAACTAAAACTTGCAATATCGATATCAGAAATCTGCAAGAGTGCGTGTTGTTTTGACTGCATCAATACTCGCTTTAAGTGCGTAAGCGGTGTGACTGACAAAACTGGAAATTGTACTGTCGAGTCAGACACACACTCTTATTTTAATTGGTATTTTTGCGACTGAGTCTGTCGGTTGATTATCTATCGCCGTGGTTGTTTCTGAATTGAATGCACCGCATGCCGCAGTCACACATAAGTAAACAAGTGAGAAAGTCGTCCAAGCCCGACTTTAACATACTCTGTACCTAGAGTATAAGCTGAATGCAGTGCTGCTGTGTCTCTCTCTATCTCTATCTCTGTGTCTCTGTCACTCTCTTTCTAAGATTGTGCAGTGTTGGTTGTGAAAGGGTGGGAGTGTGAAGGGGTGGCGGGGGGAGCTTGTTTCAATTTTTTGCTCATAACTTGAGAACCGCTCATCCGAACTTTATCATTTTTTTCAGCAAATCGATACATTTTGACAATTACTAACTATCTTCAGAAGGTACAACCCATCTATCAACAAAACTGTGGAAGGTATGACGTTTTTTCAAAATTTCGTGGGCAGGAGGGGGCGTGGCAAAAAATAAAAATAAACTTGATCTGCCTGCAAGTATAAGAAGCATTTGTCCCATACATGTCAAACCTCAATCTCTTAGCATCGCTGAGATCTGTTTGTTCATATGGACGGACGGACAGACACACGGACAGACGGACATGTCTATATCGACTCGGTTGTTAATGCTGATCAATAATATATATACTTTATAGGGTCTGAAATGATTCCTTTTCTCTGTTACATACTTTTGCACAAACTTAATATACTCTATGTACCTTCGGTACAGAGTATAAAAATAAGTATGCATTACTTGTATTGCTCTCGCTCTCTTCTCTTTTCTCTCTTCTTTGAAAAAGCAACGGCAAACCCGTATTGTTGTTGTTGTTATCTCAAGAAAGAGACACAAATGGGAGAGAGAGGGAAATACAAAGAGCGTTAATTTGGGTGGTTCCATCAACACCCGCTCTCTTCTTGAGCAAGTAATCAATTATAGAAACCTTAAAAAAACTGAAAATTTTTTAAGGAACTTCTAATCACCATCTCTAGTTGATGGTCTCAACAGAATAATTTTAATATTTAAATGACTTTGTTTACTGTTGTTTGTTTTTATGAACCTTAAAAGACTGCTCTTAAATGAGATCAACATTTAGTTAAGATTGTTGTGATTTCATAGCTCTTCCAAAGTTTTTCTTTTCATGTAAAGTATTGTAAAATATCCAGTCATAATTTTATTTTATCTGTTCCTCTTAACCAATAGTAAGTAGTTCCCCTGTCATTCTGCTGCGGGTGTCTGTAAATACTAGTTTGCTTGCGGATACTTTTCGTTCTGATTGTACAGAACCTTTAGGAGCAATTAAGTATCGAAATGCAAATTCAGATAGCATGAACAATTCATCCGCATTAGCTCTGCAATAAGTTATTGGGTTCATGTTGACATTTTCAATTCATTCCAATACTGACAACTCGTCCATAAGTAAATAAATATGCTATTTAAGTTGTATTAACAAATGTTTTAACCGGCTTGCCGCATATTTTTCTCCTATTCCCATAGTTACTTTTCTGATAAATCGTTTATAAAAATATCACCTCCATCGGCATGCAATATATCGGATAAGCCATATCGCCAAAAAAATATCGATATATCTATCAAATATTGACCATATTGAAAATTTTGAGCAAAACAAAAACGACTGGTGGGAATTGGTAGCAATTTCCTAGACCGTTGACCGTTAAGCGGCTTAGAAAATAATATCGTGTCAAAGAAGATAAAGTATTCGTAGCACTAATTTGTAGCAGCGGCTAGTTTATCGTACAGCTGTTTCATTGGCATCTCTGCCAAATCATGAGCAATCTATGCCTATTTCACTTCCAGCTAACAGTTACTTCCTCATGCCTGTAATGCCATAATTGCTTGGGAACTAAAATACACTACGCTGCCTGTAGCATTTATAGGTGTGTGTGTCTTTGTGGTGTGTTCCTGGTTTTAAGGTTAAGTACAAACATAACGAGAACTCGAGCCCGCAAAGTCCTGAAGGTTTGACTATCATAAAGGGAGATACACTTATTTCTAAAAACTCTTATCAAATAAAAGCTATCCAAATATTTAGAGTTATTTTGCTTTGCTAATACACTATCGCCAGAGAGACTCTATCTTTAGAAATTTACGAAAAGTGTAAAAAAAGTGTAAGGCTGATAATAAGATTCAAGCAACTTAAAGTACTTGTGTCTAGTTTAATCGGCATCCCAACATAGTGAATTGGTTTTTCTAGTGGTCTAAGAGTTTAACAAGGGAGCATGAAATAATAAAGTTAATAAAGTTCCCATTCCCAATCAGAATTCGAATACTATTTAGTCCAACAAAAAGAAAACGGCAGCTAACCATGCCAAACCCAGAGAAGGTTTTTGTATACACTTTCAGAATTTTTGACTGACTCGTTTATCGTTTTGCTAAAAAATAACCAACTTTTGTTAGGCATTACTAGATCTCAGCTATTGACATTAGTGTGACCAGTTCCCGAAACATAAACAAACCTTAAGTAAAATTTAATATAACTAAAACTAAATAACGAATTGGAGGTGGGTAATTTTCGTTGGGCCAATTAACTGAAAATTTTGATGGTTGCTACTATGCGTTGCCTATTCCTGTAAAGTTTTTTATATTTTAAACTTTCGTCCTACGCACTCGGTCGCATTTCATCAGGGATTATGGTTTATTGAACAAATTAATTGCCTTTTATTTAAAATTGGTTGGCACCAAGAAATGACCAAATCAAAAGTAAAAGAAGTTGAAATTGTTTGATGCAAGTGCAACGTTGAAACATCCCCATTAACCCAAAGCGTTTATGTCAGAGTGTTTGATCTTCGTTCAACTTTGATTCACCTACATTCCATTCCATTTATGTAGATTACCTTTAAAGCAGCTAATTCGCGTGTGTGTGTGTGGAATTTTGAAAGAAGAGTCAAAAGTGTTGATATTGTTGCTTTGTTGTGTACAACACATAAAAACCAATTAAATGCCGCCTGGTCGTGGCTTTTTTTGTTATCTTTTTGGCACTCGCCTGTTGAATTATTGATGATGATGAGAGCAAATACGAAATGATGGGGGAGGGGAGAGTGTTGTTACCTCAATTATGTTTTAATTAGAGCGTAATACGTTAACGTTTTCTGGGCAACCGCAGCGTCAATTAGAGGCGGGTACACAACAGGGAGGGATTCTCGGACCACAAAAGGAAGACTGCAAATTAGCGCAAATTATTGTTATACAACCAGGTGGAGGAAACGACACCTGTGGAGGTGGCCATTGACCGTTGGCCGGTGACACGGGTTGAGGTTAGCGAGACAACTGACAAATGTATTTGGCGGTTCGGAGTGGAGGGCATAAAAGTCATTGTCAGTGGAGACTCAACTCATTCTTCCCTCTCTTTCAGATGCTGCTCCGTTTGTTATTGGTGACGACTCTCTGCATTTGTGCCGCCCAGGCGGTGCTTAGCGGCAAAGAGCTGAAGCGACGTGAAGCTGGTTTCGACACCTATGGACCCCCACCCCGGCCCGCACCACAGTACGGACCACCACCACAGCAGCAGCACATTCCCCATCGCGAGTACGGCGTTCCACAGCAGATACCTTTCCGTGAATATGGTCCGCCTGCTCTGAAATATGGACCACCTAGGCTCAACTTTTTGGGTGGTGGTGGAGGCGGCTCATCCTCTTCATCGCTGCATGAGCAGATCAAGACTCACTTTGGTGTGCCCAAACCGTTCTATGGTCCCCCTCATATACAGCATAAGCCTGCCCCACAGTATGGTCCGCCACCACATAAGCCGTCACCACAATACGGTCCTCCTCCCCAGCCTCAGCCTCAGTACGGTCCACCGCCTCAACCTCAGTATGGACCTCCACCACCACATCCGGCTCCACAGTATGGACCACCACCACTTAAACTGCAGCACCGTCCCGCACCACAATATGGACCACCGAAACCACAATACGGTCCACCACCACCACCCCAGCCACTGCCCTCACCCCATTCGGGACCTCTTTTCAAGCCCGCTCATCAGCCTGCCACTTCGTATGGCCCTCCAGCCTCTGGACCCCTGAACCTGCCACCCAAACCCGTATACGATGCTCCACCACCCAACTACGGTCCACCACCACTGCCCATTAGCTTGCCCGGACCTCAGCCCGCCAGTTTCCATCAAGTGCCCGAGACCACCATCATTCTCAGCGGCCCAGGTGGACATCAGGGACCCTCTGGTCCCGGTCCCGTCAAGCAGGTGCAAATTCAAATCGACTCCTCGGGACATACGCACAGTGTAAGTGGCTCCCAGGCACCCTTCCACACTGCCTGCGATGGCTGGAAGCCCATACCCGCACCCATAGGAGCCTATGTGGAGCAGAATCATGTAGAGACCCAGGGTGGCTACAGCCAAGTGGCTCAGGCTCAGGCGCAGGGCTTTGCCGGAACCCAGTATAGCTTGGGTGGTGCATCGCAGGGCGGCAGCATTGTGGATGGCTTGACAGATGAGCAGTTGGTGGCGGTGGCTCTGCAGGGAGGAGCTGGCGATGGCGGTCAGATCATCACCGGACACAGCGCTGGCATTGAGGGACAACAACTCAACTCCATTGAGTCCGAAGCCCTGCAGGTGGGTTAATCTCATTCTCTTAAGATCCCCTTCAACTATTTATAACCCGTTTGTTGACAGCTTTCCATTGGCTCCCTGGACGACTCCTACTCCAAGCCTCCCCCCGATTCCTTTGCCCCGGGCTCGGTGCATGCCCAGAAGTATCAGACCATCGGACACGCCTTGCCTCCACCACCCCCCGGTGGTAACTATGGACCACCCCCACAGTTTGCGGCTCTCACCAGCAACCAGCAACACTCCCAGAGTCACTCCCAGTCCAATGTGAATGTTCAATATGGTCCGCCATCGGGCAATCCACAGCCGTTCCCTCAGCATGGAGCCGGGCAGCCTAACAAGCCAGTGGCTTATCGTCCACCCGTGCCCACCGGCCTGCTGGAGTCCATTGGAGCCACGGTACAGCACCTGGATCAGTTTGGCGTGAAGCCTCAGCAGCAAGCACCCACCTATATACCTCCCGCTGCCCATGAGATAGCCTTGAGTGGGCCACCTGCTCAGCCACTGCCTGCTCCTCAGGCTCTCTACCAGCCACCTCCTCCTCCTCCACAGGCTGCTCCTCCTCAGGTCATAGTGCAACAACAGCTGCCTCAGCCACAGCCAGGACCCAACTTTATTCACCACAAACCGGGTCAGCAGCAGTTTGGACCACCACCACAGCCTCAGTATCTGCCGCCTCCTCAGCGTCCCGCTTTGCCTCCGCAGCAGCAATACCTGCCTCCTGGTCCACCTCCACCGCAAATCTTGTTCCAGCAGCAGCAGCAGCAACAGCATCACCACTCGGAGAACAGCTACAGTGCCTCGCAATACAATCAGCAGTTCGTCCACTCCCAGGGCTTGCCCCTCTCCCAGCAGGCACCTCGCTTCAACCAGCAGCCGCCGCGCTTCAACCAGCTGCCCCAGCAACCACCACCACCACCTCAGCTGCCCCAGCAACCCCTGGTGGTGCACGATTGCGGCCATGGACCCAATCTCTTGAGCAGCAATGGCTACCAGGTCCAACAGCAGCAGCAACAACAACAACAGCAAGTCTTTGGCAGCATCTCTGCCTCCTCGGCGGGTGCCTACAATGCCATTGCCCAGAGTATCCCAGTGGCCGAGCAGCATACCCAGTTCTTGACCGGCCCAGCCGACAGCTATGGTCCTCCACCTTCGGGCAATGACATCGACTACGATCACACCGGCTACGCCTCGCAGAAGAACTCGGTGGCTGCCCTACCCGATGGCACAGATCCCCAGCAATTGCCCGGTTTGGATGGACTCAATGTGATCTCGGCCCAAAAGTCGCAGAGCATTCAGTTGACCAGCGATCAACCGTCCAACCAGAACTTCCAGGTTCAGTTCGGTGGCTCCTTAAACAATCCCAGCGGCGCCGGCGGCTCTCCTATCCAGGGTGGACAGGGGGCCAATCACGAAGAGATTCTTTCGCAGGGTCTCCTGCAGTCCATTCTCACGGCCATCGAGCAACCCTCCCAGTCAAGTCAGGCCAGCCATGTGCCACAGAATCACAAGGCGCAGAGTCGCTCCGATGAACACGACCAAGAGCAGGAGCCGGAAGAGGAGTCTGCAGATGGGGAGCACAGCTCCTCCAATCGCGTGGAAGTGCGCGTTCTGCCCGATGCCGATGCCCAGGAGGAGGAAGTGCCCGCCGAGGTGAAGGAGATCGAGCCCATTGTGGCCGCCGATGTCGAGGAGGAAGCCAAGCACTAAAAGCAACCAAGCCAAGCCAAGCCCAGCCAGGCGACCAGTCAGTCACTAGTTATCATCGAATTCCTCATTTAGGCTCACCCAGCGCCGCTTTATTCTTATTTATTGCCGCCTCATCATCTCATCGCATCGTTTTTATTATTCTCCAGTTTGTTGTATTTTTTTCGGATTAGTTTCGTACTCTCTCGTCGGACAAGTTGCCATAAGGAGAAAGTGTTGAGGACGAGGCGAGAGGAAACCCAGACACACACAAAGAGAACAAAAGAAGCTACAATGGAGCGGACGACTCCACGAATGAAAACTGCATTTTCATGGTTAAGCGAGTGTATAAAAAATGATTTAAAATAAATAATTAATTTATTATTATGTTGTATTGTATGTTTTAAACAAAATAAATAAATATGTATGTATGTATACAAAAGAAGAAAAGTGATGACTCTCGTCGCCGGGTGCATTGACTCGAGTGCCAAATGGGAGAAGCAAGTGCAAGTCATGGCACCATCAAAAGTGAAATTATCAAGTGAGCAACCGAGTCAAAGACCAAAAGTGGGATAAGTCATGGCTAGACTCAAGTTAATACTCCCATTGAAGGCCACCAGATCTGGATTTTTCGATTTACGGCTATTGCTAGGAATTATGCAATATTCAGTTGGTTCAGATGTGGCTGATTGAGGCCAGTTTTCCACTGGGTTACAAGTTCAACTTTAACCAATCTTAAGTCAACATGGATTTGCATTTGCTCTTTGTTCTTATAAATGAGACGGTAAAGGAAGTAGTATCTGTTTAGAAGAAGGTAAATGCCTACTTCTGTTCCAGTTTAGGTCAACCATCAGGAATCCCGGTAAGCTAGTTACTAACACCTTAGACAGAAACAATATTCCAGACTTAAGCAAACGAGTGAGCTCTTTGGACCATCTCTTAATATAACCAAAGACGCGTTTGTTGTAAATGACAAAAATATGGCTGTTAAAGGTCCAATTCAATTCATATAGGTTGTCAATGTACCGAAGGTCATATGATAAACAGGTAAAATAACATTGAACCAAGATGTCTGCCCCGCTCTGGTGTCTTGGACTTAGTTTCGGGCGGCTTTTAGTAAAAGCCTTGCATTAAGGCATTTGTCTTATTGGCATCAAACTAATACAAAATTTTCTTATAATCTGAGACGTGTAACCACTCTTGGTTCCTTCGAACTGGTTTGATACTGCCAATCCAGTGACGAGTTCGTCGACACTAAGTCGGAGTCTGGAGACCCCTCACGTAGCATATGTGTTGCATCACATGATCCTAACGTCGCTGGCGCCCCGCTGAAAGACGTGTTTACCCCTTAGAAAAAGTTTAAGAGGCTTTGATGTCATCTCCACCTTGTGAAGTAATACTTTATAGTATTTCCGTTGGTTTTAGTGGGTAAGGAACACCGAGTCCCTTACTTTATGAATATAAATGCTTTTCCATCAATAACAAAAAAAATTTGGATTGGAATTGGACAACATCTCCATACCCTGCATCCAATCAGTTCATACTTTAAACTGCCTGAGTCCTTGTGTCTTTTTTTTAATGATTACTTACTCTTGCTAAGATAGAAACTCACAGCAAGAAGATTCCACCAGGGCCAGTAACGAATGCGCGAGTCTATCAGATCATACAACCTGAAGGCCATTCAGTCATACATATCCCTGCTCACTCACTGATACTCTGTGACGATCTTAGTTTATTTTCTCACTCGCTAACCTCGAAAAATTTATTGCCTAAAGAAGATAAAAATTCCCTAAAATTTTGCAAAAATTACCTAAAAATGCGCCAAGGCCAAGGGGTTCTAATTTTTAGGACATTTCTACCCTAAATACTATATTCTTTATGACCTAAAATTTTGGTAGAAATTGCCTTAATTATTAATTAGAGAATGAAATGGATCAAGGCAAGAATTTCTTAAAGCTTAGACGTTTTGAGTCTTCAAACAGAGGTATAAATTAACCAAAGCTCTAAGCATTTTAGGCAGGGACCGTAAATAATAGTTACACTCAGAAAAAAAAGAAGATCTTTGTACTTGAATCAAGTACGAAAGGTGCCTCTCACACCCAACCCCCCCACCCCACTATGGTCCAAGAGGCCGATGTTTTGTCATAAAGTCGAAAAATTTATGTTAATGTTTTATATTTTTTATTTTAAATTCTTAGGATTAATACATCATACATATAAAAATTTAAGAAATAAAGCTTTGAAAGCTTCATTTAAGCTTTTTATGAGCATTAAAAAAAACACTATCGATCAGCTGCTTAGGATTAAGAAATTGGCGCCAAATTATTTTGTTTACTTTTGTGCTTTAAAATAAAAATTCTCTATCCGAACAAACTCTAGATAATAATGGAAATCGAAGAATAAGCTAAAAACGAGAATTCGTGTTTTCCAAGCCAAAATCCTCAGCCGAATCACAGGTGCTGAGTGTTAAAAACGCACTGGGATTATTTTAGTAGCGCCCGTCTCTCAAGCAGAAAAATTTATTTTCACCTAAAGCACGCAATAAATATTGTTATTATTAACCTTATAGTGTACTTTGACCCCCAAGCAATCAGCTGGACCAGAGAAAAGAGAGCGCTCTTCAGGCCGAAATGTCATTTGTCGGAGGAAAGATGGCGCCACGAAGATCAGTTGTAGGTTTCTTTTGCGCTCAAGTCGGTAGCTTCGTTCTTTCCAATTTTGCAAGTTGTCCAGTTCAGATCTAATCTGCTCCTCAATAATCAGTGTGTGAACCCAAAAGAAAGTATTTTTACAAGTGGCGCATCCAGCAAGTAAAAGCTGCGGAGTGAATTAAACGAATTAAAAATTCAACGAGCTGATCAAAACCAAAACCACTACAAGCAGAAAATTGGAAGCAAGAGATTTTTTTTTATTCGCAAGGCCAAACGCTTTGGTGAGTTTAACCTCAACCCTAATATGTAGCTAGGAAAGCGATAGAAAAATTATTAGCTTCTTGTAACTAATTGAATCCATTAACCTGCTTGCAGGTTTGGCCTTAAATGTAATTGTATAATTGCATAAAGCTATATTCGTTAGGCAAATATCTAAAATTTTCGCCGCCTGGCTGAACCCCAAGTGAAGTCACCAACACACCACACCTTTTACAAAGAGAGGATTATCAGCAATTCAGCGCATCATCCTATGTTCCAATTCCCCCAAAGAAGAGAAGCACGCCCGCCTAAACTTAGCAGCAGCATTGGCAAATTAGTCTGTGTGAGACCTAAGGGCAGCTAAGCTCGGCTTGTAAACGCGACCATGTGTGTGTGAAAATGCAAAGGAAAATTTTGAAAACCTATTAGCTTCGTCATCTACATCGAAATCAGATTATTTTCCATTTTTTTTGTCTCCTGTTGAAGAGTGAAAAACATTTGAATAATGGCAGACAACCTAACCTAAATCGAGAAGGAGAAACCTAAAAGGAGAAAATTATGTAACAGCCGTTGAAAGAAAATTTTTTTTGTAATTTTAACACATAATTTGTTTGCAATTCCCTTTCCCAGAAAATATTGAAGTGGCCCAAGCAAATGAAAAAATTAAGTTTTTTTTGTTTTATTAGAGAAAAAAATTGTTAAATATTGAAATCCCAAAGTTTTGAGAAAAATATGAAGGTTTTGATACCGATCTGCATTCGATAGCCCAGATGACAAAGTTTGTTGGTGCAAGCAATTAAAGTAATTTTTAATTCCCTTTTGTTTGTGCACACGTTTCCGCAAAATAATTTTTTTCGCCACAGTGATATCAAAAAGTTTGCAGACCACCCGGAAGCGCTTTCGACGTGGGATTGTTACTGGTGAGTGATCCGTTTTTATTACAATTATTTATTGCCCGATGAAAATTTTATTTTGTGGTTGTGTCGCTCAGTTTTTTATAAATTTTTTTATTTTTTTTACCTCGGCTATGATGAGAATCTAATCCCCAAGTGGCAATTTACTTTTATTCACCACTGTGTTTGGATGCCCAAATATTTAGTCTGATCTCTGAGCCCTGATAATGATCATTAACTATTTGCCAAACCTTTCTTTTTGATAACGATCATTAGCTATTTGCAAAACCTTTATTTTCGATAATGATCATTACCTCTGGCAATACCGTAATATAAATAGTTTTGTTTTACATTATTGCTTTGCATTTCTTTGTTGAGTCACCTGCCATCGTAGCAGCAGAAACCTGGATGGTCATTGTGATGATCGTAATTATTTAAATTCAATTTAAATACCAATGATTGGTCTCATCAGAATATTGATTCTGTTTTGTATTGTTTATTGGCTCACTTCACTAGTTTCTTGCCCATAAATATTTCTAAATTTACATCTTAAAGTTACCTTTGTTTAGTTTGTTAAAATCCTAGCTGTAATTAATTATATTAAATTCTCTTTATTTTGCCAATTATGAATTACCCCACCAATGAAGAATTATTTTAGGAATAAACTTGTAAAAATGAACCTTTGCTAACTTTTTACATTTTGGGGGACCATGTGGCGTGGACGTGAAGAAGAGTAGCCAAGCTTGGACTGTCTTGGGATCACCAATATGACGTTTCCATATGAGGAAGGCGGTGATCATGGATGGGTGGGCTTCTCGTTGCCGCAGCGACACCTTGCGCAACTGCTGTCCAAAGAGAGATCGTGTTCTATGTTCATTTGATGGTCCTGTGCAAACCCCTATCAGTGTTGTTACCCCTTTGTGTCCTACCTTAAATTGAAACTGAGTATGCACGCGATTCTCTAATAACTAATATATATTGACAGCGAGCTATTCGTAGACGGTACCCTACCTTCTCCCACTCCCACTCTATCGACTCAATATCGGCCGGATACAAGCGCGTGCTCCGTCTTTCTGCGATTTTTACCATCTGCTCGTTTACTAGTGCCAGGTTAACTGCTACAGTTCTTATTATAATATTATATTAATTATTTGGCGCCCAACTTTGGGGCCTTTTTGGCCAGCCCCGACCTTAAAACGTTATGTAGTCATCAGAAACATCTGACTAACTTAGAAAAAAAAATTTTCCTTTCCCCAGTTTCAATTTAATGGACTTTCTTTTCTGTTGTACTAGTTAAAGGTGGCATATGTGTAGAGTTTTGTGGTGCTTCTCAATAGCCCACAGCCACACGTATCAAAGCCAAATTTAACTCGAATGTTAACTAGCCATGGTTGATAGCTACATATAAGTTTCAATTTAACTTTAGCAACCCATGGTTAGATAAACATAACATTTCCTTTTTTTTGTGTTTGTTATGAATGCAACAGGTGTTGGTTTACTTCTGACGGAGAAATATTGGATGAGGGTTTCATATGGCTCAGTGCTATGACCTGCCGATCCCAAGTCAGAAGATTCGATTGTTGTACAATCATTGATCTTGGATAAACTGGTGTTTTCCAAATAAACCCAGTGGCCGACAATGAATTGTGTATCAAATATTGTAAACTAATTCCTTTGTATATTGACTGAGCTCAATTGTCGACTTTCATTTGATAAATAGATGTGAATATTTGTGAAAGTTACATCTTATTGTGAAATTTGTATTATCAATTGAGCAAAGTCTGCGTGTTTTCCTTCCACTTCCTAGAACAAAGTAATCGATCTCTTCTCAGCTATTCTTTTCATTAAAGCTGCCACATGGACCCCAAAATATTTATATGAATTTTATTCTTTTTTATTTTTATTTGATTTTTATTGAATTTGGTTTCTTTTTTATTGAATGAATTATTATTTTTTTTTGGTACTTTTTAATTTTTAAAATACACGCTTATTAATAGTTGATCTTAAGTTGTGATACAATGGTCGTTAGCCATAGTTGTGATAACGTGGATCAAATTGGAGCGAAAGAAAGTATTTGTCGTATTTGCGCTAGCTCAATAGAATACCCAATCCAGCTAATTTCTACCAGTTGTGGACACAATTTTCATCGTGTCTGTTTTAGCACTAGAACGGGAAATACAAAAGTCTGCCCAGTGTGTAAGACTAATTTGCAAACATCCTCCCAAAATTTAGCGGCAGACACAGTAAGAGAGTCTCTTGGGGGCACCATAGCTAATCAAAACACAATCCAGCAAAGTCACCAATCCGACTCTGCCAGCACGAGTGCAGCAGCCAACCAAATGGATGAGAATTTAAGGTTGTCACAGGGCGATGAAATATCGGCCCCAATAGGACAAGTCCCTAGTCCAAGCCCAAGTAGCACTGGGTTAGAACAGGCAATTACATCAGCTATGGCTGCAGTATTGCAAACCCAGTCCCAAATGATAGCACAGACGATTGAGGCAGGATTTCAAAGGTTGTCGATGCAACAACAGATAGCGCAGAATAACTTTGGCGACCAGCAAGCCCAATCCCAAGCTGTAAACACAGTTAATGCGGTAGAGCAGCAACTTCTACAGCAACTAGGAGTACACCGCCAAGAAGACAATAGGAATAGTCCCGTTGATTCCAGTAATGTAGATCTGCGTCCCGATCGGGTAAGCCAGACCATACTGAATTGGAAATTGCGATTTTCCGGTCATGGGTCAATGGCAGTTGATGATTTCATTTACCGCGTAAATGCATTGACTAAGCAATCGCTAGGCGACGACACCGCGTTGTTAGCTAAATATGCAAGTAATTTGTTTGATGGGGGTGCCAGGGATTGGTTCTGGCGCTATCACAAGACTGTGAAGTTTATAAACTGGGATCTCTTATGTGCAGCCCTGAAGCGACAATTCAAAGATGGCAGGACAGATTTGGACATTCGCATAGCCATCTCACAGCGCAAGCAGAAGCCAAACGAGCCCTTCGATCTTTTTTATGAGGCGATTGTGGCTCTCTCAGATAAGTTAACCCAGCCAATGACTGATCAGGGACTTTTAGAAGCGCTTCGTGCAAACCTCGCCCCAGAGATACAGCATGAGATACTTTACGTTTCCATCCAAAATGTGTCCGAGTTGCGTAACATTGTGAGAACGCGTGAACGATTCATGGCGTCGGTTGGCAAGCCAACGTCCACGGCTCCTCGTTTTCCGCCCAGACGCAACGTCAGCGAACTTAATAATCAAGTAGAAAGTGAAGCAGAAGTTGAGGCAGACGAGTTAGAAGACACTGAAATATCAGCGATATCACTAACATGTTGGAATTGTGGCACAGGAGGCCACAGATATCAAGATTGTGTAGGTGAGCGTAGGGTCTTTTGTTATGGCTGTGGAAAGCCTGACACTTACAAGCCTTCGTGTCGAAAATGCGCTCAATCAAAAAACGTACCAGGCCGTGTACCAATGATCGGTACACGCAAACAGATGGCATCGAAAGCCACCAACACAGAGTAACCGAAGAAAATCTAAGACCAAAATTATTATTACCGGCTGTATCCCTATTCCCTGCCATGTCGTTACCTACGCACTATGAAAATAGTATCTGTAAAAATGAAAAATTTCCAGGCGTGAATCAAAATCGCTCTCTTCGATCGATTATGCGCAGGAAAAAGTATAATATAAATCGTAAGTTAGAACGCAAAGCCCTCTTATCAGCCGTAATCAATAGTTCTCACGACAACCGACCATATGCAGAAGTAGTCATATTTGGTAAAACCGTTAGTGGACTTATGGACACTGGAGCGTCAATTAGCTGTATAGGTGGAAATTTCGCACAGTATGTGATCCGAGAGAATATTTATTATAAAAAGATTTCCTCGTCTATACGTACAGCTGATGGTAATGGCCAAAATATTATCGGCAAATTGACCACTACAATTTTGTTTTGCGGAGAGTCCAAGATGATTACACTTTATATAGTTCCTTCGCTAGCACAAGATCTCTATCTTGGGGTCGATTTTTGGTCAATCTTTAAACTACTGCCATCATTATTAGTTAATCAATCAACCCGTAAGGAGATCTCAGCTTTAGATCATAATGAAGAAATTCAGATAGCCCTGTCCGAATTACAAAAGCGTCAGCTTTTAGATACCATAAACAAATTTCCATCATTTGCGGAAAAGGGTTTGGGAAGAACAAGCTGGCTAATGCATGAAATTGATACTGGCGATGCAAAGCCGATTAAGCAACGTCACTATGCTGTATCGCCTGCAATGGAGAAGGTTATGTACGAGGAGTTAGATCGAATGTTGGCATTAGGGGTTATCGAGGAGTCTAACAGTCCGTGGTCCTCTCCAGTAGTCCTAGTCCGAAAGCCAGGAAAGGTGCGTCTCTGCCACGATAGCCGAAAAGTCAACGAAGTGACTATCAAAAGCGCCTATCCAATGCCTTTGATTGATGGCATTATTGCTCGACTTCCGAAAGCGCAGTTCATTTCTAGCATTGACTTGAAAGATGCATATTGGCAAATCCCCCTTGAGCCTTCAGCACGAGAAAAAACGGCCTTTACTGTGCCAGGAAGGCCTCTGTATCAATATACAGTGATGCCATTTGGGTTATCCAATGCCCCTCAGACTATGTCCAAACTGATGGACAAAGTCATTCCGGCCAATCTGCGAAATGACATATTCGTCTATTTAGACGACTTACTGGTCATTTCGGAGAGTTTTGAAAAGCACATGGCCATGTTAGGTGAATTGGCAGCCAGGCTAGTCCAAGCAGGATTGACCATCAATGTAGAGAAAAGCAAATTTTGTCTGCGGGAGGTCAAATATCTAGGGCATGTCATTGGTAATGGCATCATCAAAACCGATCCCGATAAAGTGGTGGCAATCCAAGAATTTCCCGTGCCGCGGTCTGTAAAACAAGTTCGTAGGTTTTTGGGTGTCACAGGATGGTACCACAAGTTCATCCACAACTATGCCGGTATTGCTGCACCGCTGACCGACACGCTAAAGCAAAAGCGGAAATTTGTGTGGTCAGAGGAGGCTCAAAAAGCTTTTCAAGAGCTGAAAGAAAGGTTGTGTACAGCACCTGTATTGCACAGCCCTAATTATCGAGCACCGTTTACAATTCATTGTGATGCAAGCCATACTGGAGTGGGCGGTGTACTTATGCAAAATGATAGCGATGGAAACGAAGTTCCAATATATTACATGTCTCGGAAGCTCAATCAGTGTCAACGGAACTATTCCGTGACTGAAAAAGAATGCTTGGCTGCGATATTGTGTGTAAAAAAGTTCCGCGCTTATATTGAGGGACAAGAGTTCTCAATAATTACAGACCATGCGTCGCTGAAATGGCTGATGTCCCAGTCCGACCTCAGTTCAAGACTAGCACGGTGGGCCCTGAAGCTGCAAGGTTTCAGATTCAAGATCTTGCACAGGAAGGGAAGCCAGAATTTAGTGCCTGATGCTCTGTCACGAGCGTACACAGAAGATCTCGCTGAGTTAAGTACAAATAGCTTTTTGGATCTTGACTCAGCAGCGTTTAGGTCCAAAGAATATGAAGTCTTAAAAACGAAAATTATTGCCAATCAATCAAAAATGCCCGATATAAAAGTTCATGAGAACCACATCTATCGCCGCGCTGAGCATGCATCAGGGGACAAAGTTGCAGACGAGATGTGTTGGAAACTCTGGATTCCAAAGGAACTTGTTCCCGAGTTACTTACGAAAGCTCATGAAGATCCCTTGTCTTCTCATTGTGGAATCAATAAGACATTGGAGAAAATTCGACGACATTTTTACTGGCCAAATTTAGTGACAGATGTAAGAACATTTATTAATAATTGCGAAATCTGTAAATGTACAAAACACCCTAATCGTAGCTTGAAACCTCCATTGGGGAAAACCGGGGAGACTCAGAGATTTTTCCAAAAGCTGTATATAGACTTTTTAGGACCATACCCCAGAAGTAAATCTGGCAATATAGGAATTTTTGTCGTATTAGACCACTTCTCAAAATTTCCGTTCCTAAAAGCTGTGAAGAAATTTACGGCTGAGGCAATTACCCACTTTGTGGAAGCAGAGTTGTTTCATTGCTTTGGGGTTCCTGAAGTAATTGTATCAGACAACGGTGTGCAATTTAAGGCGCATAGTTTCAATGCCTTGTTACAAAAGTACGGAGTAAAACATGCGTACACCGCTGTTTATGCCCCTCAAGCAAACGCATCGGAGAGGGTAAACCGATCTGTTTTGGCCGCAATAAAATCATATGTGAAGCCTGATCAATCGAATTGGGATGAAAACTTAAGCCATATTGCCTGTGCATTGCGCTCCAGCTTGCATACTGCTATTAACACCAGTCCGTATAGGGTAGCATTTGGCCAACATATGTTAACCAATGGCTCCAGTTATCAGCTGTTGCGTTCTTTAAATTTGTTGGAGGATCGGTCTGTGCAATTTTCCAGGGACGATTCGTTCGATCTTATTCGTCAGCAAGCCATTAAGTCTGCACAGCAACAACACGCCCGAAACGAAAAAAACCTATAATCTGAAAAGTCGTGATATTTCGTATAGGACAGGCCAAGAAATTTATCGAAGGAATTTCCAGCAGAGCAATTTTGCAAAGGGATTTAACTCCAAATTAGCTCATACTTTCGTGAAAGCGCGAATTCGAAGAAAGCTTGGTGAGAGCTATTACGAGCTAGAAGATTTGCAGGGTCGCCCAATTGGAAAGTACCATGCCAAGGACCTGAAACAATAGCTTCGTTCCTGGCGTGATCACTCTTTACGATGTTGTCCACCGCAAAGTGTGATCTTAGCAGGGGGTGTTGTAGTAGCGCCCGTCTCTCAAGCAGAAAAATTTATTTTCACCTAAAAGCACGCAACAAACTCTTGAAGATTGCTCACCCTACAGTGACTTTGACCCCCAAGCAATCAGCTGGACCAGAGAAAAGAGAAAGCGCTCTTCAGGCCGAAATGTCATTGGTCGGAGGAAAGATGGCGCCACGAAGATCAGTTGTAGGTTTCTTTTGCGCTCAAGTCGGTAGCTTCGTTCTTTCCAATTTTGCAAGTTGTCCAGTTCAGATCTAATCTGCTCCTCAATAATCAGTGTGTGAACCCAAAAAGAAAGTATTTTTACAAGTGGCGCATCCAGCAAGTAAAAGCTGCGGAGTGAATTAAACGAATTAAAATTCAACGAGCTGATCAAAACCAAAACCACTACAAGCAGAAAATTGGAAGCAAGAGAATTTTTTTTTATTCGCAAGGTCAAACGCTTTGGTGAGTTTAACCTCAACCCTAATATGTAGCTAGGAAAGCGATAGAAAAATTATTAGCTTCTTGTAACTAATTGAATCCATTAACCTGCTTGCAGGTTTGGCCTTAAATGTAATTGTATAATTGCATAAAGCTATATTCGTTAGGCAAATATCTAAAATTTTCGCCGCCTGGCTGAACCCCCAAGTGAAGTCACCAACACACCCACACCTTTTACAAAGAGAGGATTATCAGCAATTCAGCGCATCATCCTATGTTCCAATTCCCCAAAGAAGAGAAGCACGCCCGCCTAAACTTAGCAGCAGCATTGGCAAATTAGTCTGTGTGAGACCTAAGGGCAGCTTAAACGCTTAAGCTCGGCTTGTAAACGCGAAATCATCATCATACATCGAAATCAGATTATTTTCCATTTTTTTTTGTCTCCTGTTGAAGAGTGAAAAACATTTGAATAATGGCAGACAACCTAACCTAAATCGAGAAGGAGAAACCTAAAAGGAGAAAATTATGTAACAGCCGTTGAAAGAAAATTTTTTTTTGTAATTTTAACACATAATTTGTTTGCAATTCCCTTTCCCAGAAAATATTGAAGTGGCCCAAGCAAATGAAAAATTAAGTTTTTTTTTGTTTTATTAGAGAAAAAATTGTTAAATATTGAAATCCAAAAGTTTTGAGAAAAATATGAAGGTTTTTGATACCGATCTGCATTCGATAGCCCAGATGACAAAGTTTGTTGGTGCAAGCAATTAAAGTAATTTTTAATTCCCTTTTGTTTGTGCACACGTTTCCGCAAAATAATTTTTTTCGCCACAGTGATATCAAAAAGTTTGCAGACCACCCGGAAGCGCTTTCGACGTGGGATTGTTACTGGTGAGTGATCCGTTTTTATTACAATTATTTATTGCCCGATGAAAATTTTATTTTGTGGTTGTGTCGCTCAGTTTTTATAAATTTTTTTATTTTTTTTACCTCGGCTATGATGTGAATCTAATCCCCAAGTGGCAATTTACTTTTATTCACCACTGTGTTTGGATGCCCAAATATTTAGTCTGATCTCTGAGCCCTGATAATGATCATTAACTATTTGCCAAACCTTTCTTTTTGATAACGATCATTAGCTATTTGCAAAACCTTTATTTTCGATAATGATCATTACCTCTGGCAATACCGTAATATAAATAGTTTTGTTTTACATTATTGCTTTGCATTTCTTTGTTGAGTCACCTGCCATCGTAGCAGCAGAAACCTGGATGATCATTGTGATGATCGTAATTATTTAAATTCAATTTAAATACCAATGATTGGTCTCATCAGAATATTGATTCTGTTTTGTATTGTTTATTGGCTCACTTCACTAGTTTCTTGCCCATAAATATTTCTAAATTTACATCTTAAAGTTACCTTTGTTTAGTTTGTTAAAATCCTAGCTGTAATTAATTATATTAAATTCTCTTTATTTTGCCAATTATGAATTACCCCACCAATGAAGAATTATTTTAGGAATAAACTTGTAAAAATGAACCTTTGCTAATTTTTTACATTTTGGGGGACCATGTGGCGTGGACGTGAAGAAGAGTAGCCAAGCTTGGACTGTCTTGGGATCACCAATATGACGTTTCCATATGAGGAAGGCGGTGATCATGGATGGGTGGGCTTCTCGTTGCCGCAGCGACACCTTGCGCAACTGCTTTCCAAAGAGAGATCGTGTTCTATGTTCATTTGATGGTCCTGTGCAAACCCCTATCAGTGTTGTTATCCCTTTGTGTCCTACCTTAAATTGAAACTGAGTATGCACGCGATTCTCTAATAACTAATATATATTGACAGCGAGCTATTCGTAGACGGTACCCTACCTTCTCCCACTCCCACTCTATCGACTCAATATCGGCCGGATACAAGCGCGTGCTCCGTCTTTCTGCGATTTTTACCATCTGCTCGTTTACTAGTGCCAGGTTAACTGCTACAATATTGAACGTGATTGCGGGGTCCCTATGGTTGGAGACACTTTAAACAAACAGGCAGCGCGTTACCTCGATAAGGTAGCATGCCACCCAAACAATCTGGCTCGAAGACTACTTAGAAGGCGAAGGATCAACGGGATCAGGGCCAGAAGAAGGCTCCAAAGGATCCACCCAACCGATCTGCCCAACAGAAGAATATAGCTGCAAAAAGACCACAATACCCACTATACCTTTTCACCCACCTGTAACACATATTACATTTACATTTACAGCATAACATACTAGGTAACACGCTAAAAATCTAAAAGTTAAAATTCTTACTTCTAGATACACACACAGAAAACTCAACATACAAATAGCATTAGAAAATCGAAATTATTATAATCTACAATATAAGTTATTTTTAGAAGTAACAGTAAATTGTAAACAATTAGATCCAAGGTAACTAATTGCGAATAAAATATATATTTTACTCTAAAAAAAAAAAAAAAAAAAAGAATAAGCTATGTAGTATTCAATGTATATAGTACATTTTTGTGTAGTCTGTTTAATGTCCAATTTATGTGTATTTTTGTAGTTTTTTGTGTTTCGTGGCATAAAACTAACGACCCAAAGTCTGCCCACAAAAACTAAGTACGGCAGTTTGTACAAATAAATGTTGTTCTTTATCGCTAATTAACACCTTTTCCCCGTTCGTCCCCCCTTTTCTCACAATTCCACAATATTCAGGGACGTTCGAGTTTCGTCGTAGCGATCTCTTCAATATTTGGCGCAGCAACAAACTCAAAATATCATCTCTTCTTTCTAAAAAACGTTGCAACGTGTGACTTTTCGAGAAAATCGGCTTTATCGCAGCTGAACTCGTGCTTAAGTTGAAGATATTACTCGAGAGAGAGAGAGAGGGATATAAAAATTGTTCGTTTGGTAGCGACATACACAAAAAAGTTTTGCAAGTCGAATTTTGAGCTATAAATAAAAGTACGAACCGAATTTCAGTTCAATATCGTAAAAATACAACAAAGTTGGAGCAAATCGGAAAGATTAGTTATATGGCAGCAATATGAAATAATATGCCGCATCGAATTATATTTGATAAGTCGCTAAAAAAGTTTAAGATACGTGCTCAAACCTAATTTCGGTTTAATATCTTTAAAACCAACAAAGTTGGTGCATATCGGCCAGATCGGTTATATGGCAGCTATATCAAATAGTGGTCCAAACCTGACAATGTTGTGTAAGTCTTATTAGGAGCTAAAAATACTAGTACATACCGAATTTAAGTTCAATAGCGTACAAAACAACAAAGTTAAGGCAAATCGGCCAGATCGGTTATATGGCAGCTTTATCAAATATTGGTCCAAATTGAGTAAAATTTTCAACGTCATCTTTGGGGCCCAAAATATGATTTTAAACCAAATTTGGGGTCTATAACTTAAAAACTGGAGTTTATGCCAAAAAAAAAGGCCAAAATTAACCAATGTGCACCCCCTCAGTTATTTTTTTTTAAGGTTTTATTTTGAGAATTATTCGTACTTGGATAAGTACTAAAATGCACTCTAGGATTAAGACTAATTGCCCGTACCTTTTGAGAACGAACGCTCTTGATTCAAGAGTCAAATTTTCTATTTTTTCTCTGAGTGTAGAAATAGATGGGGCAAAATCAATTACTTTAAAGCCTTAAACTTAAATATATATGCAAAGCTCTCTCAACTCAAATCTATTCCAAAAAAATTAAATTTTAGATTTTGCTGATAAGGTAAAAATTTTTGGATTTCAATATGGAAAATGTGCTTTTTTTGATAAAAATCTATTTTTTTTCCAAGTTTAAATAATTCTGAAAAATTTTCGGCTGATATTAAAAATCTGAGAAAAAAATATTTGCTAGTCCTTTGTTTCTTCCAGGGATGCAAACCGGTTCTGAACCGAACCGGTTTTGAACCGAACTGTATTTTCAAAAATGCTGAGCCGAACCACAAACCGAAAAATAAAATGGTTCGGTTCGGTTCACTTCAGCTAGGTATTGAGTTACTTGCGAATAGTAAGCAAAATCAGCAATTAGCTTCAAAATATAGCGAAAATACTTGGAAAAGCAGAGTTGTAAAAAAAAACTAAGAACATCAAGCTTATTAAATTTGCTAAGGACCCAAGATTGTAATAAGCCAAGTCAACTTACTTTAAACTTCAACGTTTATTTTTTATCTTTAATTGAGATTGGCTTGAAATAGAAAATGAGTTTGAGTATTTCTATGGCTGGCAGGCCTGCAAAATTCATGTTGAAGAAAAGGGAGGACGACATAGCTCAGTAATTGTCAACTCTTTGGAAAAAAGAGCTACGCCTGTTTTTTAATTCGATTTCTTAGATTCCTCGAATCAAACTTGCTATCAGAAAAAGGAAAAAGGTAGCTAAATCTCATTTAATGTTAATAATATTATTCGGATAATTCTTTGAACTCGATAAGTAAAGTCGAGTTGGAAATGCTTGCCAAACAACTCAGTAATAGGGATTCAATTCCAGGAAAAAGTAAAATATCGATTGTTAGCGTTTACCTAAAGATTATTAAATGTTGGAATAATTATCAGGAAAATCAACTTAAGCATAGCTCGAATAGTCTAATCAGTTCCACCCACACAAGTGTCAGTAGAATGAACATTTCCCACATTGGAGTTGGTTTTGTCAGACGCTCTTAAGTCTTTCAATATCGTTGAAAATATTCTAGGAGATATATTATTATTAAATCTTAACCAAAATTCCATCATATTGAAGTTAGTGTCTTCATGAAAAAAAGTGTAAACAAAACAAGTCTCATAAAACTCTTGAAATGGAAATTTAAAAAAGAAATTTTATTAAAAAATTAAATGTTTATTGTTTAATAGGGTATGTTCCCAGGCCGAAGTCGGTTTCCGAATGAACTTATGGATTTCGAATTAAAATTTCTCAAGTTTATACGTGAAGTGCCTAATATGTCAAAGATTATTTGATCAGTTCAAAAGAAAATTGTAATTGTTTGACAATTTTGATCCGCTTGGCTTTCAGTAGTCGATTTTAAACCGTCAAAGTTTCTAAACAATATCAAGTGACCAAAGATGTTTTCGCCACTTGATATGTATTGTTTTAGGATTTCCAATTCGTAATTTTGTACAAGCCCGAAGAACTGAAAACCTAAGTCTTTGTTAATGAATAATCCGAATACTTGTATCACAAATATGTTTCTTTAGTTAATTGAACCGAACCGTAACCGTGGTTATTATTATTTGTTGTTGGGGGAGTGGTGCACCGCGACCAATTTTGGTCTATTGTGCCCCGTAACCGTGGTTCAGTAAGCCCCAAAAACCATGCAATGAACCGAACCTGCGGTTCAAAAACTGTGTGAACCACTGAACCGAACCAGTCCTTATTTCCAAGTGGTTTGCATCCCTGGTTTCTTCTACATTTTCATACTTTCAGATTTTCGATATCATCGTGCTTTTTAAGAGTTTGACTATGTTGCATAATATTAACCATCAAAATTTCTTTTAGTTTAAAAATAACAAAGTAGCTAAATATTGAGGGATAAAGAAACAGAAGTTACGATTTTGCCACTTGAACTTTCCCGGAAATGTTGCACACATAAATGCTGATGTGTTGCTGGTGCCTTTTTGTTGAGGAATGCAGTGCTTAACTTACACTTATGTATGCCTAACCGACTAACAGAACAGACCTGAGCAGCGGTGGGCACCAAAAATAACGGCTTTGCAGCTAAATGTATTGGTGAGGCACTTTGAAAAAAATGTGTTAAGATCTTCCAGAAGTGGGCAAAAATGACCGGAAAAGATTGTTCGGGAAAATTGTTTCGTCTTCAAACCTGATTTATAAGCAGGAGTACTTCCAATTGTTAATACTTTGCCCTTAAGAAACTAGCTATATTTTGAAGCAAGGGTGAGGGCAATCGTTGCTGTTTTATGCAAATGCATAGCAGGCACGTATGGCCTTTGTCTTTTTTTCGAGCAAAGGATTTGTTGTTGTCGCATGAGAACCAACAACTTTATATGTGTCTCCCTTCTCTCTCTCCCCTGTCTCTGGCAAATTGGTCTCTGTTTCGATTAACAGGAAATCCTAGTGTGAGGCTTATAGAATGGGATATTACGTTCAATGCGTTGTTGGGCTTAGCAAAAATACCAAAAACTTTTCCCAGAGTTCTGTATCTTAGCAACTTGATGTGATAAGATGGGAATACTTCATCGATACAGGTCGTTGCCATTCTATTTGACTTTGCTTGCCCCCAATCGCCCGAAATGTTGATTTACCTAACACAAACCCCTGGGTTCACTTTGCCAATTCATTTCCAGCTGAGCCATAATGGCTAATGAATAATTTCCCAACTTTGACACAACTTTTTTTCGAGTGGTGTGGGAGGGGGTCAGGGTCGAAGCTCGGAGCTCATCTCATGCACAATTTCAATTCCAATTCCATCGCATCCGCATCAAGTTCGACTCCCAACTGGCCAAACAGCAACAATAAAAGACATAAAATTAATTAAATTAGCCATAAACAAAGCGAAAGGTGATTAATTAACTAGAAATTTATACCGTTATACAACTGTGGGGAGAGAAAGGCATAAAAGACGTGCCCTAAGCCCCCCGAAAATGGGTTGAATGCTGAAGCTGGAGGCGCGCAATGGGCGTGGCTCATTCATTAATATTTGGTTCTGGCCTCGGTCCTTGGCTAGCTTTTGATCTGGCTTGGGTGCTCTTCTCTAGTTCTGTAGCGCGCGCTCCGTGTGTTTTTCCCCGACCTTCCGCACGGCGACCTTTGTTTGCTGAGGCGTCGAAAGGGGGGCGGGGCCAGCCCGTTTTCATTCAGTTTGTGCGCTTTTAATTAATGTTATTAAAAAGTCGAAATGAGCTGCAGCAGAAGTAGGAGGAGCCATACAATAAAAATATATACATTCCGGACAGTCCTTGTTGTGGCTGCACTTAATTTTCACTTATTTCCATCAACTATTTTGATTGTTTTCCCCCTTTATTTTTAATTCAACCGTCAATTGTGTAAATTTGTCATTTCAGTCGGCGAAAAATGCACCAAAATGTAATTTGCAGCAACAATTGGTGAAAGCGTTGTTTTGATTAATCGTCGATTTGCATGCGACTGCGGAAGTCCAGTACAATGAGAGAAGGAAAAAAAATACATGTCACCAAGAATGGACAGCCAAATGGATGGTGGAAAGGGCCAGACATACGGACTGGTGTATGCACTGACAGGAAAATGGAATACGTTTTGGAGTCTGATTTGAAAGGATAAGTCGAATAGAGGCTTCAGTCATGGGCCCTGCTCAGGTGCAGGCTTGTGGTTTTTAAGGGCGGAGACCACAGTCCGTCAAGAAAATTATTTTCGAATGAAACTTCTTGAGTCTGTGATCGGATATATTGACTCGTAGGGTCTGCGCTTTTTTCAACTTTGTGTTCTTGCAAATCCTTGTACCACAAAATAATCTTTGGTTTCAACTCGGTTCTCTGCAATTGTTTAAGTCTTTCTCATAAGATTAAAGCTCTAGAGCCAGATGCTAATATAACACAAGTGAATGTATAAGGAAAGAATATGATGGTAAAGATTTTGGTTAGCCGCACTCTCTCTTTTTTGTCTTGATCCCAGTTTACAACAGTGGACAGTGTAAAGTGGACTGCAAAAGGAGTCTTCCTACATTGCTAGTTCAAAGTAATAATAAGGGAAAATTGCCTTCATCTGGCTTAATTTAAAATATGTGATTTTTGATTTTTCGTATGGAGAAAAGAACGTGAAATAGTAGAGAAGAATAGTAGACATGAAATACATTTAGGTTTATCAGAAAGCCGAAATAAACCCGTATATTTGTTAATGCTTATAAAGGTATAACCAAAAGTGCTTTTTAAAAAAGTTAAAAGTTTCGTTTTCGATTACTGATTTAATCTCTGCTGTAAATAGAGTGTATCAATGTTCTAAAGTGTAATTTTTGTTCATTGTTCATAGATTCCACAACACCTATGTACTGCCGCTTGGTTATTTGTTCAGGACTTAATTCATATGTGCTCCACATTGGGTAGTGTATGGCAACAACAATCACACTATCAGAACCAACACAACCCCAAAGGAAACACCAAATTGTGTTGATTTTTCAGCATTTTATTTCAATGTTATTTACATTTGAGTGTGGCGGGCAGTTGGCTTGCCTATTTACATGGCGTATGCGTAATGTGTATGTGCTCAAATCCGTATGTAACAGTTCTGTTGGTTATGCTCTTAGCTATTTGCGCCCTGCTTTTCGGTAATCAACGCATCGCATCACTGCTTGGCTTGTTCGAGCGCAGTTTTATTTTTTATACATTTTTTCCTTTCGCAATTGGAAAATCTCTGTAGCCTACTTTCAGGGCATGGGTGTGGGTGTGGGTGGAGGTTGGAGCCATGGCAATTTCTCTGTTTGCTTTGGTCACGCAGAATGCGGCGCCCCTAATTACAGTTAATTGGCGACAGAGCGTCACAGTGCAAAAATACACAATTTTCCACTTTGTACTAATCAAGAACTCATTATCCTTCATTATGCCTTTCAAGCTGCCGTGTTGGCGACGACAAAGCAGCTGCAATTGCTGCAGCCTCAGAGAACCCCCAGCTCCAGTTACATTCCCCCCGTCAACTCCCCTGGTCTTGACCACTCCCTGGGGGCAATCATTCATGTGGTCTGGCAAAAGGCAAACTGTAAATGCAACAGCAACTGCGACAGCAACTGCTGAGCTTAAATTATGCACAATTTTATAAATGCGACAGCAAATGTCGACACACATGAGCACTTAGCCAGGACGCGACTGCGGCTAGCATAAATAACAGGCCAAGGCTCTAGCTGGGATTAAGCAAAGAAAAACGCGGAAAAAGTATATAAATGTGAAAACGAGAGAACGGGGTGAGAATTACAGTGGCTTGTGAAGAATGTTGAACCATTCTTTTGGTTTTGAGAAAGGAAGCTCATCTGTTTTTAATCACAGCACAAGGTGAGGTGGTAACTCAAAGAACGGTTCCACAAACATTTCTTAATAAAGATATGGTTGTTGGCGACAAACCGTTTCCAACTAATTTGATCCAAATCAGATAAAGACATTCAGGCCTGTTCCAAATTCCGAAAAAGATTGGAATTGACGCAAATCGAGCTTATTGCTGTTCTGAGTTCCGCAAATCGACTAGATTTGTCGTTTTCAAAAGTTGTGCTGTGGACTCTGCGGAATTTAAAGTAATTGCTATTTGCTAAGCTTTAAAATAAATCTCCAATACTAAAAACTAAATATTCTAATAATGTTAAGCATTTTTAGGATCGTTTAACATCTTTACCTTGACTGTTTAAAGTTGAAGCATATTTTAAAATAATTTTTATATAAGCATCTATAAATCATGGCATGAAAATCAAAACCGAGTGACAAAAAGTAAACAGAGTTGTTCTGAATTCCACTTCAATTTTTGTTATCGATAACAGGCGTCGCAATCGATACAATCAAACAATTATAAAATGTTTAAGGTTTATAATTAAATTTGTTAAATTATAGGGGCAAGCATCGCAGTTTTGAGCAAGAAAAGATCCTTCTCAAATTTATGCAGAACAACAAAGATTTTGCGAATGGCCTTACGAGAGGGGGTAGGGTGGATATTTTGGAGAAATGGCGCGAGTTAACGCCTTTCCTTCGTCGGAAAACCCGCTGATTCAATCACTAACACTCAAGCACCTAATGGTCGATGATTTCTCCCAACTAACCACCAACGAAGCGTCGTGAAATGAAACACGACTACAAAGCGGTCTGTGAAGAACAGAAGGTATTGTTAAAACGCATTGGTGATTCCTTGGAGTCCTTGGTCGATCGTAAGGGGAAACATGACAAACGAGAAGGCCAAGCTAACTTCGTCTTTGCCGAAGTTTTAATACCCTTGCAAATGTTTTAATACAACAGAGTTTACGAACGTCAGCATTAAAACAAACCATTTTTCTGATAAATTCTGATAATTCTATGGCAGCTATAAGATCCAAATCTGAGTAAAAGCGTATAAAACTAATAGTTGTCGAAACGGAAGGCGTTTACATTAAAAGCAAAAAATTTTTTTTACAAAAACCCACTTTTCGACCGAAGTTCTGAGCACCGTTTTGCCAAAACTTCAAACTGTAATATAAAACTTATGCGAAGCGGAAGGCGTTTACATTAAAAACAAAAAAGTTTTCTCACAAAAACCCACTTTTCGACCGATAGTTCCTATGGCAGCTATAAGATATAGTCATCCGATCCGGTCGGTTCCGACATATTAGCAGTGTGCAGTAAAAAGAAGACTCTGTGCAAAGTTTCAACTCGCTAGCTTTAAAACTGAGAGACTAGTTTGCGTAGAAATAGACAGACGGACAGACGGACAGACAGACAGACAGACGGACGGACAAAGCTCAATCGACTCAGCTCGTCGCCCTGATCAAGAATATATATAGTTTATAGGGTCGGAAATGAATATTTCTATGCGTTGCAAACTTCTGGGCAAAATTATAATACCCTTTGCAAGGGTTTAAAAATTGAAGAAACTGAATTACTGATTTTAGAAGTAATGAAGTCCATCCTCTTATATATAAAGAAGGATAAATCCTTATGGAAGCCCTAAATGTGTACTCAGTAATATTGATTAAGATTATTATTTATCCAACAACAAAAACAATTTTTCTAAACATCGAACTTTGAAAGTTATAAATGTAAGCCAAAAGTGTTCATTTTTTAAAATTTTAATTTTTATTTATTAATAAATGTTCACAGAAAAGTCTGAGCAATTTGATCTCGAGTTCGACTCGCAATTTAATATCGACTTCTGAATAGTCTTCATTGATGAAATGTTACGCCTGCGGCATATATTAGGCAAGGCACAGCAAACGTTGATCATTTGGCATACCAATGCTGGCGCATACGGTAAGGCTGCTTGTTAGTATCGAAATCGGCCTTTCAAAAGACCGATAGTGAGCTCTAAAACATTTCTAGCCGCTGCATGACGTAAATTAAAAGCATGTTCCATTGTTTCATGCTGGTTAAAATGTAACTTTCTAGTGCATATCCCGAGTCGGCCCAAATCCAAGTATTTTCCATTGAAGACTGCTCAAAGCATTTCTTGGCCATACTGGTGCTCCATACAAAGGAATCGTTGCATGATCCAGGGTGGGTGGCCGAGTCGATATAGCCATGTTCGTCTGTCCGTCTGTTCGTCCGTCCGTCTGAACAAACAGATCCCGCCCCCGCAATTTGAAAAAAACGTTATATCTCCTTCAGTTTTGAAGATAGACAATTCGTTTCTTCTAGAGATAGTTAGTTATTAGCAAAATGTATCGATTTGCCAAAGAAATGATAAAAATCGGATCAGCGGTTCTCAAGATATGAGCAAAAAAGTAAATCACCCTCCCCCCACCCCCTGCCACCCTTTTACAACTAACACCGCACAGTCTTAGAGAGAGCGCGAGAGAGAGGGAGAGGGTGAGAGAGTGAGAAAGACAGAGAGAGACTAAGAGATGAGCGCAGCACCAGCATTGCATTCAGCTTCTACTTCAGGTACAGAGTATGTTATAGTCGGGTTTGACCGACTTTCTCACTTGTTACTTTTTGAAAACGTTCGGAGTTCGGAACAGGCCTGATTAATACGAGCGTTGGGAGCTATAACACTGAAAACAAAAAAGTTTTTCTCACTAAAACTACTTTTTCGACCGATCGTTTCTATGGCAGCTATACGATACGATCCGGCCAATTCCGACAAATGTGCTGCCTATTTGTACCAAAACACTTCGTGCAAAGATTGGTTAACATAGCTTCAAAACATAGAAGCAGACGGACAGACGGACAGACGGACATGGCTATATCAACTCAGCTCGTCATGCTGATCAAGAATATATATACTTTATGTGGTCGGAGATGCTTCCTTTTATGCGTTACAAACATCTAAACAATTTCAATAAAATAAACACTACAATATTAATTATTATTCAAATTAAATGAACTGATTAGTATTTTGGAGCATATTAACTTACAGATAACTAGAAGTTACTGCGGTAGCTAGTAACGCTACTGACAACAAGTAGTTACTGTGGTAGCGAGCACCAGAATCGCTAAAGTAAAGTAAAGTAAAAGTAATCTAAGCGGTAATCCAGCGTGAGTCAGCAGGGGTTTCCCGAATCGCTAACAATTCGGTAGCGCAGCGCTAGCTAGTGTAAAATCACAGACAATTTAAGCTGTTGAGTTTAGGCTACTAAAAATAAATTAACATTTAAGTGTTTTAGTGACCTGCATTGATTTTAGTCAAAGTTTTTGTGCTTTTTACGGCGCTGGCTCAAGGTCAATGGTTGGTTACAATTTTTTATTTTAATGCAATCAACACAATTCAATAGAGTTGGCTCACAACATTTTTATCGGAATAGCAATTGGGTATGTCTGGACAGACTCTTTCGGATTTGTCCCCAAATCCTCATCAGCAGACTACTATGCTTATTCACACTTCAACCACTGGCAATCTTCCCTTTTATTCAACAATATCGTTGAATAAAGAGTTGAGAATTGGCCATTTGCAAATTCAAGCCCCGACTTTTTCTGATATGAAGTATCAGCCTGAAAGTATGCCAAGGTTGTGAAGGTGTGTTTGATTGAATGTTGATTTTAGCTAAAACTGATTTTTATGTATCGAATAAATTGCTTATGTTTAAAATTATTTTTTAATTGTGTATTTTTTCGGTGGTGATGAAATACAATTTGATTGCTAGAGCAAACTCGCAAACAAAATTGGCCGAGGGTGTTCCCACTAGGCAAACATGCTTCAAATTATTGGTGCACAAACATAGGCAAAGGCTACACGGCAAATGTTTACGCGCAAACAATTTGCAGTTCCCACTTATGGCAAACAAAATGGGCGAATATTTTGAAATATTTGCGCAAGTTATTTGCTTGTGGGACCTTACCTTAAGACGGGTATATAGTAGACTGGCCCTTAAAAATAGATTTCAAAATACCGGGCGGAAAAGGGTTCGTTTTGGTCCATATGAAAAAAGTTTGGCAGCGATCGGACTTCATTTAGGGACGCGCGCCGCCCTCAAAATCGAAATTTGAAATGTATTGAAAATGAGGGGGATGAGATTCGAATTTAATTTCTAAAAATTCCAAAAAAATTTTTATGTGTTAATTCTTTTTACATCCTTTTAGGGGAATATCATAGCAACATTTTAAATATAAATGTGTCTTATTTTGCGAGTCAGCCTGGCCAGAATCATATCAAAAGGGTAAATTTTTCAAATTTTTTTTTTGTATTTTTTTCGAAGAAATTTTAATACATATGAGATTTTGATTTTTGCTTTTGCCCGGGCGGCAAAACTATCGTTTTAGACCCAAAAGATATAATAAAAAGTTTGGCTGCGATCGGACTATATTTAGTGGACGCGCTCTCGCCCTAAAAACCAAAAATTTTAAATATGCTACCAATATATGGGATGAGATACGGATTAAATCTGCAAAATTTGAAAAAAAAATTTTTGTGATTTTGCTTTTTAAATCCTTTAAGGGGAATAACCTAGCAACATTTTACATAGTTTTGTTGGATGTTTTGAGCGTAAACTTGGTCAGAATCATATCAAATCGGCCAATTTAAAAAAAAAAAAACAATTTTTTTTCTGAGATTAATTTCGAGTTTAATCCCTAAAATTTTCAAATTTTTTTTAAGTGTTATTTCTTTTTATATACTTTAAGTGAAATATCATAGCAACATTTTGAGTATTAATGTTAGATATTTTGAGAATAAATTTGGTAAGAATCATATTTAAAAGCACATTTTTCACATTTTTTTATAATTTTTTTATGTTTTTTTTTTAAGATAAAATAATATATACGAGATATGCTCTTAATATCCGACATTTACATTTAAAATGTTGCTATGATAGTCTTCTAAAAGAATATAAAGAGAAATAACACATAAACATTTTCTATTAAAAATTTTAGATATTAAGCCCAAAACTCACCCCAAATATTGCGCATATATTTCAAATATTCGATTTTGAGGGCGGTGCGCTTCCACCAACTGAAGTCCGATCGCTGCCAAACTTTTTATTTTATCTATTGGGATTAAAACGAAACTTCTTCCGCAGGCAAGACCAAAAATCTAGTCTCGATAAATTAATTTATCATTAAAAAAAGAACCCCAAAAAATGAGAAAAATTGGAGTTCTGATATGATTTTGACCAAGTTTTCTCTCAAAAAATCCAACAAAAATATTTAAAATGTTGCTATGATATTCCGCAAAAAGTATTTAAAGAGAATTAACACTTTAAGAAAATTTTAAAATTTTAGAGATTAAATCCGAAATTAATCTCAGAAAAAATTTTTTTTTTTTTTAAATTGGCCGATTTGATATGATTCTGACCAAGTTTACGCTCGAAATACCCAACAAAAATATGTAAAATGTTGCTATGGTATTCCCCTTAAAGGATTTAAAAAGCAAAATCACAAAAAATTTTTTTTCAAATTTTGCAGATTTAGTCCGTATCTCATCCCATATATTGGTAGCATATTTAAAATTTTTGGTTTTTAGGGCGAGAGCGCGTCCACTAAATATAGTCCGATCGCAGCCAAACTTTTTATTATATCTTTTGGGTCTAAAACGATAGTTTTGCCGCCCGGGCAAAAGCAAAAATCAAAATCTCATATGTATTAAAATTTCTTCGAAAAAAATACCAAAAAAAAATTTGAAAAATTGACCCTTTTGATATGATTCTGGCCAGGCTGACTCTCAAAATAAGACACATTTATATTTAAAATGTTGCTATGATATTCCCCTAAAAGGATGTAAAAAGAATTAACACATAAAAATTTTTTTGGAATTTTTAGAAATTAAATTCGAATCTCATCCCCCTCATTTCCCATACATTTCAAATTTCGATTTTGAGGGCGAGCGCGCGTCCACTAAATGAAGTCCGATCGCTGCCAAACTTTTTTTCATATCTATTAGGACCAAAACGAACCCTTTTCCGCCCGGTATTTTTAAATAAAAAAAAAAGGTAATATAAGGGCCAGTCTAGTATAAGGCGAATAATAATTAACGAATATTACTTAATTTCGTATAAGTTTAGATTATTATGAGCCGATTGAATAGACAGTGTTGAAGTGAAAGGTTCAAACATAAACCTTAACGGATCCTAACAATATCCTGTTATAGTTTCCTTCCGTTGCCAAAAATATCGAGCATCTTCTTCTAAGCGAGCACATATCAAATTATGACTCCATCTACTTTAAAGTGTATGGGCCCACTGTACTGGCGGCATGTCAATGTGCTTTTAATGAGCGCATTTATGCCAAATGGCAAATGTTTGGCGTCCGCACACATGGGCGAAGGCTGTGAGGCCGAAATGAAAAGGCGCTAATAAAGTGCACTTGTCGCCGCGGTAAAGACAAACAGCAACATCTAATGGCCAATGGCTATTCTGGTGCTCCTTCTCTCTCCCAGTTTGGGTGGTCTTGTTTACTGCTGGGCTCTGGCAAGGATACACGAAGAAAACACTGAAAAAAGCGCTGCCAGAGAAACGTTTCTAATTTCAGTCTGTCGCACATAAATCTCTCGAGTGTTACTATTCTGCACCACCCTCGCCCCCCCGTCCCCTCCACCACCAGGGCCAGCTGCAACCTGTTAAAATTATTGTTATTGCTCCGAGTGTTTGTTAAAATTTCGCAATTAAGTTTCAATCCTGGCATCCAAGGCGTCCATTACAAAACGTTTAGTTGGCCATTCGATGGGACAAGGCAGGACTCAACCCATCCCATCCCCACTCCACTTCGGTTTACTCATGCATTTATTCATTTCATTTTGTTTAAGTGACCTTTTGGATGAGGCAGTGCGTGACCTTTGGCCACATAGTTGCCAGCGCACAGGTGAGTGGGACGGTGTATGAGGGGGAGGGGGAGGCGTGGCTGTTTAATGACTGCACGTAGTCGCATGTGTGAATTGTGTCCATCCGTCCATTTGTCTGGCTGTGTGTGTGTGTGTGTTTGTGGAGCAGTTCGTGTGCGTGGCACACTTCATTAAATGCGCATATAATTTGTGAGTCGAACTGAACTTTGAACCTGCTTTTAATTACCTTGGAACATGGTCCGGTGTAGGAAGACACGTATAGGTACACTTGCAGAAAAATTCAAAATCTGTTCAATCCTTTAGACTTGAAGGAGAAATCTCTGCCAGTTTAAGCCAACAAGTAAGTAAGCTGTCATTTTATCCATGCCTTCCTCTTAACAGCTGCAGCAAAACTTGATGGTCATAGCATTGCATTCCCACCTCCTCCACCTGGCAACATTCAATTGCCAACTTTGTATCACAGTGTACACAATTTCCTCTGCTCTCTTTCACTTTTCACTCATTTTCGCTGTTGCCCCCGAGGCCTGTCTTTTCTGTTTGGTGTCCATCTCGTAGTTTGTTTTATTGCAATTGCATTACAAAGTCACAGCTGTTGACAAGAGTGGGGGGGTGGAGAGGGCGGCGGCCTTGCCTAAAATGTTATTCATAGCTGAAGCGAAACAAACTCTTATTACACCTTTTAATTGGGAATTTATGGTGGTACTGAGTGCCACTTGGAGTCGAGGTGGAAGGAGGCTGGGTCTCTGCTTAATTTACAGTCATGTGGACAATGAGCAGGCAGGCAAGGACTTGGCCGAAATTTATGCAGCCCACCTTCGACCTCGGAGGATAAGCAAATAATCCCCTTATAATTAGCAGCAAACAGGACAAGAAATGAAAGGCTCACAAAACGTTGACAACAGAAGCAGCAGCACCATGGACCCAGGACAACAACAGGCCGCCAAGTGGTTAATGTTGAGCAAATTATTAAATTTTTGGGCCAATGCCAGGCTGGGGGGATGGCCAGGCCATAAAAAGATTAAGCAAGCGTGCGGCGTGTTAATTTATGGCCAACAAATATGCTCGGCAAAACGTTTAAACTGAGCGAGCGGCTGGCAAAAGCCAAGGCCAAGTAAGGGCAGTGGACGAAGGGCGAGAGGGGGGGGGCTGGTATCCGCTTAGGCCCGCTTAAAAAGTTGTAAAATTTGTTAAAATACTTGAACGGCGCTGCATAGCGAAGGCAAGCGAAAAAAAAAAACAAATAAACGAGCGTAAATAATATAAAAAGCTACAACAAATGGTTGCCTGTTGGGTGGATGGGGAGAGCAAGAGGTCAGACAGTAGTTGCAGCTGGACAACTCTGTTGGGTGAGGGGGATAAATGTAGCTATAAAAGGTCAAAGGATTGCTTAGAGGACAATAAGAGTCTTTGTTGGCAAGAGTTTAGTAACAAGCTGGAGGGCGTGGGCTCACTTGGGACGTGTCACAGTTGTTGGTAGCCTTACCTAATTCCGGAAATCGTAGAAGATATGTCGTGGTAAAAGGAATTTATTCTTCACTACTTTTTACTTTCTTTTTTCATCCTTTTTTCTTTGTACTTTCTGATTTGATTTGTTTTCCTTTCTTCTTTCTTCCTAACCTTCTTCTTCTTCTGTCCTTCTTATATCCTTCGTTTTCACCTTCCATTCTCCATGCTTAATTTTTTCTTTTTTTCTTCATCCTTCCTTCCTTCTTCCTTTCTTTTCTCCCGTTCTTCCTTCCTTGTTCCTTATGTTTTCCTTCCTCTTTACTTTCGTTTTCCATCTTTCTTCCTTCTTTTTTCCTTTTTCCTGAATTCCTCCTTCTTTCTTCAATCCTTCTTCCTTCCTTCTTCCTTCCTTCTTTCTTCTTTTTTCCTTCTTCTTTTCCTCTTCCATTTGTTTTTCTTCATTAATTTCTTTAATTACTTCTTCCCTTCTTCTTCGTTCTTTCGTCCTTCTTCACTCTTTCCTTCATAAGAGAGAATGAATTATTTCCTTCCTTCGTTCATCCTTCTTTCTTCTTTCCTTCCTTTCATCCGTCTTTCATCCTTTATTCATCCTTCCTTTTCTTCCTTTATCATTCCTTTTTTTACTTCCTTTCTTCCATTCTTCTTCCTTCCTTCTTTCTTCCTCTCTATATTCCTTTATTCCTTCCTCCTTCCTTCTTCCTTCTTCCTTTCTTCCATTCTTTTTCCTTTCTTCTATTTCCCTTTATTCCTTCTTCCTTCCTCCTTCCTTCCTTCTTTCTTTCTTCTTACTTCCCTCCTTCTTAATACTTCCCTCCTTCTTACTACTTCCATTCTCCCTTCTTCCTCCCTTCTTCTTTCATTCTTCCTTTTTTCTAACTTCCCTCCTTCTTCCTTCTCTCTTTTTTTTCCTTTTTTGCTTCTTCTTCCTTCGTCCTCTATTCTTTCTTTCTTCTTACTTCACCCTTTTCCTACCTTCTTCCTTCCCTCTTCTTTCCTTTATTTTTTTCCATCATCCTTCTTTCTTTATAATTTCTTTCTTCTTACTTCCGTCCTTCTACCTACCGTCTTCCTTCCGTTCTGTCTGCTTCTTCTTTCCATTTCTTTTCGTCTCCTTCCTTCCATCTTCCATTCGTTTTCTTTCCTTCTGGCACCCTATTTCCTTTCTACCTCCTTCCTTTTTTTAAATCACTTCTTCCTTTCTTGCTTCTTTCTTCGTTCTCTTTTTTTTTCCTTCTTTCTTTCATTTTTCTTCCTTCTTTCTTTCTTTCTTTCTTTCTTCTTTTTTCCTTCCCCTCAATTTATCTGTCCTTCTTCCTTCCTTCCTTTTTTCCTTCCTTCTTTTTTCCTTCCTTCTTCCTTCCTTCTTCCTTCCTTCTTCCTTCTTTCTTCCTTCTTCTTTACATTTCTTTTCATCTCCTTCCTTCTTTCTTCCTTCCTTCCTTTATTCCTCAATCCCTCCTTTATCCTTTCTCACTTATCAAATCCCACGTTGAATCCACGTTTTTATTGCCCTGCCCTCAATGATTTGACTCTTAGCTCCTATCCAGTGGCTTAGTTGCCATCGTTTTTTAGTTACCGAACCGTGTCCAAGTACTTACCAAACCCATCTTTGTCATGCGGTAGCTTTTACCAGAACTGAAATCCCTGCAATCCGTTGTCTGGCCCATTCGAACTGTCCACTCCATTTGATTTATTGTAATTAATTTTTAATTTACCAAACCGACTTCAATTGTGCGTGTCTTTCAGTGACTGTGGTCTGGTCTGGCCTGGTCCAGCGGGCTGGTTCTCTTTAGTCGCTGTGTTGAATCGAATGTTTTATTTGATTGCATTTTACATTGTCAGCCGCGCTGGCATTTTGTCTTGCTGTTGGTTTTCGTTTTGTGCGTTAAATTAATTTCCATAATGCATGACACTTTTGAATCATGTACGACGCACAGCGTACGTCTCCTTCAATGCTTCTACGGGTCTCCGTTAACTTAATTAGTTGAACGAATTTTATTTCCATCATTTTTTTTAAACTTTAATCAGAATTTTTTAATGTTTTTATAATGAGCCCAAACCGAACCCGAGTCGGTGCCGCCTCCATATTAAATTCATATTAATATATTTACTATGGTATAAAGCCCCCAGATCAGTGATAAGGCATGAGAGGAGAGATGCCAGCCGATTGAAAATGGCTGCCATTGTCTGACAGTTTTCATTAAAGGTTTTAACGCAAAAGGGCTTTGCAGTCGGCCGAACAATGCGGGGACATGTATAATGCGGCTGAGTTCTGTGGAGCTGTTCATTTTGATTGCATATTGCGTTGAGTGAATGTCAACAGATTGTGGAGTTTGATAGATGGATGGATTAGCCGTTTATGAATATTAACCAACAAATATCGGAGTATCGCCGACTCGCAAGTGGTCAGCAGTTGGCTGGAATAGGCCCAAATATTCTTGGCCTCTCTCGAACTCATTCCCAGGTTTGGGCCATAACAACAAAAATCTGCCTGGTTGACATCATTGGAAATGCATCTGCGGCGAGCACTAAAAATCCATGCACTTTTAATTGCAAATCATCAGCGGATGGTAAATAGCTTTGTGTGCATAAATTAAAAGTTTTTCACCAGTTTTGTGGCCGGATGTGTCAACCAAATTGAGTGAGTCGGTGGCGGCTGTCGCATCCTGGTACCCGTAGAAGGACGTAACTTGGGGGTTGCCAGTCAAATGCCCGATAAACGCTTACAAATTATGGACTTCAACCCAATGAAATGCAATTGTTTTTGTTCTTTTACACTTTTATTGAATTCATATTTTGTTTTTCAATGTCTCTCTTGGTGTGTGTGCGAGTGTGCGCGCTTTTCCCCCCACCCTTGCCTACTGACTGGGTAATTGCCTTCATTTATTTCACTTAAACTTTATGCAATTTATATTTAATTTCCTTCACTTGCTGGCAAATGGTTTGCTCTGCTGCCGCCTTTATTTTTGTAATAGTTTTCCAATTCTGCGCATTTCCCTCGCCACACACTTTTCATGCAATTTTCTTATTTAACCACATTAAAAATTTTGTATGCATTTTCCCGTTTTGTTTATGCTTAAAATTGTATTTAACATATTTACTCCAATTTTTTGTTCTTGTTGTTGACGCTTTCTCTATAATTAACTCTACCCAAAAAAAAAAGTGTAAATAGGGTCAACACATATTTAATTATGGCTTATCGTTTAAACATTCATGAGTGTTTTATTCAATTATAATTTACTAAATATTCATAGTTTGTGTTCTTTTTTTTAGCTTTTTGCTGCAACATGGACTTTATTTTCACCTTATTTATACATAGAAATTTTGTTGTTGTGCCGTAATTTGTAATGGTTTCTGATTTGTTTATATTGAATTACATTCAATTTTATTTATAAACACTTAAACACCGTTTGTCTTGTTGTCTTATCAATGTCGCATTTTGGTATAAGTATTTGGGGATTTTTTTCATTTTTTTTTTGGTTTGATTTGATGCAAATTCTCTGTTGATTTTTAGGGAAAGTGCACGCGATTCTTAATGATGGACAGAACAGAACAAAAAAAGAAAGCACATTTACAAATTCATGTAGCTATATTTTAGTTTTGGTATTTTGTAGATATACTAGTGAATGTATGTTCTCTGAAGTGGGTTGCTTTATTAAGGAAAGAGGGCAGAACGTAATGGAAATTTTTGTTTGAACAAGTGGAAAATCAAAACGAATTCGGATTTAGAGTCTTATAGTAAACAAGGTGAGACTTTGTGTAAATGAGTCAGTAGCAGCTCAGCGGCACACTTCGAAAAAATAAAAGTTATAAGAGTCGTTAACACTCAAAAGGCGTTGAAATCAAACATGATGTTAATTTAAAGGGCCTCATTTCAGAATCACAAGCTCTCTAAATAGAATGTAAGTCTGAAACAGAGAGTAGTTAGGCCAACAACAAGATCACTTTCTACTGTATTCTTCCTCCCTTCTCTAAGTCTGTTAAGTCACTGTTAAATCACTGTCAAGTCACTGAATGATCACCCTCAGTCACTGTAAAGTCACTGTTTCGTGACTGTATATACAGTGTTAAGTCATTGACAAGTCACTATTTAGTTACTGTTGACTCACTGTCAAGTCACTGAATGGTCACTCCTTAGTCACTGTGAAGTCACTGTAAAGTCATTGTCAAGTCACTTTTTAGTTACTGTTGACTCACTGTCAAGTCACTGAATGGTCACTCCTTAGTCACTGTAAAGTCACTGTTTCGTCACTGTATATACAGTGTTAAGTCATTGACAAGTCACTATTTAGTTACTGTTAAGTCACTGTAAAGTCACTGTGAAGTCAATTTATAGTCGCTGTGAAGTGATTGTCAAGTCACTCTTTCGTCACTGTCAAGTTGCAGCCAGGTGATTATCAAGCCACCGCCAAGTCACTGTCATGTCTCTGTCCATTCACAGGTTAAGACACTGTTTAGTCACTGTCAAATCACTGTCAAGTCACTGTCAAGTCAGTGTTAAGTCATTGTTAAGTCACTGTCACTGTCAAGTCACTTTGAAGCCACTGCCTAGTCACTGTCAAGTTACAATCAAGTGACCATCAAGTCACAATCATGCCAGTGACTAATCACTATCTAGCCACTGTCAATTCACGGTTTAGTTACTGTTTAGTCAAGTCTCTTTTTGGCCACTCTTGAGTCACTGTCAAGCCAGTGTTAAGTCCTTGTCAAGTCACTGTCTACTCACAGTCAAGTCACGGTTTAGTCAATGTTTAGCCACTGTTTAGTCACAGTCAAGACACAGTCAAGTCACAGTCAAGTCACAGTCAAGTCACTGTCAAGTCACTGTCACGTCACAGTCGTAAAAGTGTAAAAAGAGTAAAGAGTTGAAGTGTTGCAAAATTATTCAAAGTATCGACAAAAAATACTCGGTATCGCGCCATTTCGAGATTTTGCTCTTAAAAATATGCGGTCACACCTACAATTTTTAAATTTTTATGGCAGTTTATCGCCTACTTTAGAGTGTGTGATGGCGGTTCTTATTAATTTATTTTTATAGGTGAATACCCCAAATGCTTATTAGCAATCCACACACTACATATACTTTGCAGCTGAATTTTTAGTCGCACAAACTGCACTTGTTGCGCCGTCTGCTTGATTTGGTTGTTGTATACACCAGTTTCATTGATTATATTAATAAATTTCGATACATAAGCCACACATTTTGGTACCGGTTCATCTCGGTACAAAACCCAAAAATTTTGCACTAAGTTCAAAATTGTGAGAAGCGTGGCTTTGCGTTAAGCATGATCCAAAGTTTTAGGCAAGCGTATAGAAAAATGATGTTGAAATGTGGTCATTAATGTCATAACTATTGAACCGAATCGATTATAAAATTTAAGCAGAAGAGTCAAAGTTCCATCATAACATGTCTACCTAGTATTTCTACAACGCCAAAGCGTCCTTGAGAAACAATATGTTCGGTAGAACGAAGGTTCAACTAAATAACTATTTTTCTGCAACTTGTTCAACTTTCTCTTAATAAGCGACCCACTAACATAAGCAGAAGGCGCCTTTCAAAGTTTTTACTTAAGATTTGAAAAATGCCTTCGTAGACTCGGCTATCCGAGTATTTCAAATTTGGGGGAGTTCATAAAGTTCTCGTTGATGTTTTTTGGTCTTTGGTTTTCCTTTTGGTTTTAACTTAATAAATTTGAAATTTGCTAAACGTCATCACATTTATAAAATATATTTTTGGTTTTTTTCTGTCATTAATAGTTATGCATACTAAATATATATCATATTCATATCCATATTTGCATGTATATAGTACGAGAGTAATTTGTATATTTGCTTAATTTCTGTTTAGAGCGAAATCGTATGAGAGTTTGAGTGTTGTTGACTTTTCCTTTTAATAGGATGGGTTGGTTGAACGGGGGACATAGCAGGAAGGGACTTGGCCAGGGTAAGACCCTAATGTTTTCGGGGTGGGATTTGATAGTTCCATGGTTTCTTAAGTTTGTGTTTGATAGACATAAAGTGCTTGGAATGGGACAGATATGGCTGCAACAGAGACAGATATAGGGGAAGAGAGAGAGAGAAAGAGAGTGAGTGAGAGACTTAAGTACCTATGAATTTTCCGTATATGTTTTGTTGGTTGATTGGATAGGAAATATTTATGTTCCATCTTATGTAACTTTTCTGTGGCAATTTTATATTATTTTTGTTTTTGTTATCAAACATACAACAACATTTAATATCGCTAACACATTATACACAGGGAAATGCTCTACAAGGGTCGTTGGATAAGTAATTAGTGAAATTATTTTCGGTTAGCTCTACCCAATCGGTATTACGTTTTTAACTAGACCTCTCTAAAACAGTGAAAAAAATATGCAAGATGGAAAACCTATTTGTTGCCCAATGCAGTTCCGTTGTTAAAGCGAGTCGAAAGTCAATAACAAATATGAAAAGAAATTTGGTATTTCAAGCACTCAAAATATCATAAAAATAAGAAAAAATCAAGAATTTTGTACTTGAATTAAGCACGGTTAGATCAAAAGTACTTGATTCAAGTACAAAATTGTTTTCTTACACACTTTTGCTAACCAGAAAGTTGCCTACGGATGCCGAATCATTTTTAAGTATAAATGACGTTGGCTTTCGATTAATCTTAGCTTAATTACAAAGGCAAAGAATGCGAAAATGAATAAATAGGATTAAAAAAGGGGCGCTTTTGTCTGCATGGCTTTTCAAAGTGATGTTTTAAACGAATAACCGAAATTGTAACCAAAACCCGATACAGAATAAGATTATTAACCGTAATCTGTACAGTTACCCACAACCGTAATATAACCGTTACCGAGAAAAAGCTACCGGCGAAAATAGTAACCCTTACCCAAACCATTATTCGATTCGATATTAATCCCTGATAAAAACAAGAATTGCCATACTTCAAAATAGTACAAATTGTTCAGTATATTAAAGGTTTGATGTTGATTCTTGATGACTCTTGTGTGATGAATACAAATTTGTTTTCGTTCAAATTTTTAGTTATTTTAGCTTAAAGATGCAAAAATTGCCTCTTTTGACCCTATTGATCTAGCAACCGATAATTTTGTTTTGATAAGTACACTAGGATAATACTAGAACAATTAATTTCAGAACGAATGATTTAAAAAAAATTGATTTGTTCCTTAGTTTTCCAGAGTTTCGCTCTTAGAATCGATCTAAATTCGTTCTTAATTTGGTTCTTATAGGCGAGATGAGTGAGGGAAAAATAACTTTGAGAGAACAGCGTTGGACACGCTCTTACAGAGAGATAGAGCGCAGGCGCAGTCTGTCGTTGTCAGATGTGAGCGGTAGGCCGTTAAATCATTTTATGTTGGCCATTTCGAGTGTGGAAAAGAAACCGATTAAAGGATTGCACACCTTATTTGAATATATAAAACAAATTCTTGAAAAAGAATTATTCGTACTTGGATCAAGTACAGAAACTGCAGACTCAAGATTGAGGATTGAGAATGTCGCTCTTGGATCAGAAATTTTTACTCTTACCATACTTTTAAGAACGAATGCTAGAGTAAAATTCTCTGAAAAAAAAATATTCTAAAGAGTTGTTCAAATTTTTTCTCAAATTACTAAAAAAAATCTATAATCAATGGACCATTCTGAATACAGACACGTATTCAGCACACGAAAGTCAACTAGAATCATCACCAACCCTTTAATAAAGTAGAAAAAGTCTAATTTTCTTGCCTTATGTTTTTATTCGTAAAGGTCTAAATAGTTTTTGGTACTTTGCTGAATACAAAAATTTCTTTCATAAAACTTTGAATCTTTTTCGAATTTGTTCTTGAAAAGAAGTCTTTGTATTCAATCAAATCAAGTTTAAAATATCTTTGGATTTTGAATATTGATCGATTGAATATTTTAGGAACATATATATGGCAATTCTTTCGTACCCGTTTCAGAAAAATTGTTGTGACACCTCAGCAGCTGGGTTTTAAATCCATTTTCCAATATCACTAAAATCCACATTAAGTTACAGTTTTATATGAAACTAAAATGAAAACTTCAACGACAATTTACATGTATTAAATTAACATAATTAATATATTAATTTTAGGATGGTTTGAATGAATGCTCTAGTTTGTTCGTTCTATAATCCATTTTTTGTGCCGCGACTTCTCTTTCAGGGACAGTGGTTATCAAACTAGGACAGATTCAAATTGTACTACAAATAAGAATGCCACTTTCTACTAACTAAAAGTTCGATAAAGTCTGGATTCAAAAATAATTGTTCTTTTTAATAAAATATCAACGGTAAATTTTTGGTTTGAGAATGGTTTGAACAGAGTTTAAGTAAACCCCACACTTGGAAATTCAGGTCCAATACGGTGGAAATTTCATATCGATCTTACTCAAATCAAGTACAAAAATACTGCTCTTATACTAAAATGTTTTATGTTACGCTGTTTCGCTATAAAGTATGTTCTCATCGCTCTTTATTTTGAATGAAAGGTTTATAGTTTATTGCTTGTACGAAAGAGTTTGAAATAAAACCGGACAATCTGCCATTTTTAAATTAATATATAATTGAGAATGCGAAAAGTCCTAGCTGTCGTCGATTCAAAGCATTTTAAAAAGGATCAAAGGAAAAAAGTTTCAAGCTTCAATTTAATCAAAACTATTGCACAGTTCGATTACTTATCCAACGACACTCGCACTTAGGTAGAGAGTATTTTAAGCTAAACAGCAAAAAAAAAATATATATATATATTTATATATCTTTATATATAGTTTGCTGATTTGTATGTACAATTAACCCACGTGTTGCCATCTCTTTTGCCTTTAGCTTAAATTTAACTATAGTCTTGAGCTTAGTTCTAAATATTACAACGACAAAAAAAATTGTTTTCGACTTTAGCTTCTTTTGAAGAGAGTCTGTTTATATATATTTTTTCTTTTGTTAGACATCTATAGCTTAATCTTTTACTAGAAAATGTTTCTGTGTGTGTGTGTGAGTGTGTGTATTTGTGTGAATATCCACTAGTTGCTTTTGCTTATCGAACTTTAGTTGATGAGAGCGAAGAAGAAGAACAAACAAAAATAGATTTTTTTTTTTTTTTACTTTTTGTTTTTTTTTTTTTTTTTTTGAAGAGGAATATTACGTAGGTTGCTCTATATACAAGGTGTAAGTGTGTGTGTGTGTTGGTTTAGTTATTTTTACATGCCCCCAATTACATGTGCAAGTTTACCTAACCATTAAGAAAATCTCATTTACTTTTTCTTTTTTTTTCAAAGATTTTTAGAAAACTTGATAAATATGTGTAAGTGTGTGTTAGCTTGCCGGTTTCCGGTCTCGTGACCGGCTACTTAATTTAGTGATAACAGCAAAAAACTCGCTTTGCCTTAAAAAAAAAAAAAATATTATTCACGATAAACTAAAACATAAAAAAACCTAGTATGTTGTTCCAGTTGGCAATTGGGCTGCTGCTTCCGCACCCAGCTATGTTCCTGGCAGTGAACTTTTATCCCATCGGCTGAGGGACACAGCCCGCATGGCCCGCTGTTGCTGCCGGCAGCTCTGGGCCAGTCCACTGCTGCTTTGCCGTTGTCGTTGTCTAGTGATAAGTTGTTGGTGGGTGTTGGTGGTGGTCGAGAGACTGGCGGAGCCTGTGGTGGACTGCAATAAGAGCAGCACACCGCATGTGAGCAGCAGAAGCGAGAGCATAGCCGGCGGTTGCAACGGCGCCGAGTTACCATGATGCATAGCCGCCGGATGTTCGCCTGGAATGAGTAAATGAAAGACAGATAGATATGTATGAGTACTTAGTGTTGACTTAATCACGAGGGATGCAAAAAGCGATACAACACAGAAACGCTATAACTTAAACAAGCTATCTTGACTTTCCCCAGAGTTTTCTACGCAACCTTCTTTACATGACTTTTTCAGTAACACCATGGGATATGTCAGACTTATCACACAAGAAGCTAGCTGCGATTTGACATTTTCAGCCCTCAAAAAGAGGTTGTTTCTTCTCAACTTAAGGCAATAATAGAAGCAGCGATAATTCGAACAAGAGTAATTGAATAAGCCCCACTTAACAAGGGTCAATTAACAAATGTCTCTAGGCAAAAGTCACTGTACAAGAGTCACTGGACAAAAGAGTCGCTAAGCAAGAGTTACTGAACAACAGACACTGACAAACAGTCACTTAATAAAAGTGGCTCACCAAGAGTCACTGAGCATAAACCACAAAATAAAGATCCAGATTAAACGTCACTGAACAAGAGTCGCTAAAAAAAGTATTTGGAAAAAGTCACTGAACAAGAGTCATTTGAAACAAGTTAGAAAGTCGTTCAAGCTTTACTATTAGAGCCAGCTGTGAAGTAACTAGCCATGAAAAAGCAAATTCTCAAACTTTGCCGTTCGGATCCGGCGTTAAACTGTTGGTCCCTTTCTCTTGTGCGAAATATTGAAAGCCCACACGCCAAGAGATTGAGAGAAGCTTGGCTTGGCCCCGTACGAGGAGCTATAAGCCAATTTTACATTTACAATTGTAACGTGGAACTATGATTATTCAGTGAATATTCCAAAATCTAATTACTTTTACAATTACTTAGATAATTGTAACTGGAGAGGGTGATTATTGAGTAATTCTGCTTGAAATGTATAATTATTTGTATTTGTACACCAAATTTATTTGTTTGCTGATCAAAGGTAACAAAACGCAAGCTAATAAAAGCAATCATTTAATTGAATTATGGACATATAGAGGTTCAATATTTGAAAGAATGCCGCATTTTGACAACGCCAATAGCAACAATTTTTGACAAATAGAAATACAATGGAAACAAGAGAACATATAATCCCCAAACATAAATCCTATGATTCCGACGAAACCATTAGGGTAACAAAAAACTTTTTGCAATTTGATGACATCTTGTTGCGGTGTCCAGGTCATATGAAAAATTTAAGCTCTCGCGATTCTTTTAAAAGTTCGATCTATAACTCGTATTTTGTCTATTTTGCCAACCATCAAATCTTCATTATAATCTTAGGTCATACGAAAAATTTGCCAATCAAGAGTTTAAATAAATGCTGTTATATGAAGTATTTTTCAAAGTTCGCAGTATTTTGGTCCATTTATATGAGAGTTATATAGGTTATCAACTATCTGAGTGCCAAATTTCATCCAAATTCATTAAGAAATTTGTGATTGATTGAAAGAATGTTTTCATATGCAAATATTATTAACGACTCAAGATGTCATGCCATTTCCGTTTTTTCGTTTAAAAATTTAGTTGTCATGAGGGCCAACTTGAATTTAATGGGTAATATGAAAAAAACTTCTTATTATTTTTATACAAGAACATGTTATATAAACCATTAAATTGATAATTGGGCTTAAGTAATGTAATTTGACACCTTAACGTCATGAATAATTGAACATTTCAAGCACAATTACTCAATAATCACCCTATGTAGCTACAATTATCTAAGTAATTGTAGAAGTAATTAAAGTTTCAAATATTCACTGAATAATCGTAACTCCAAGTTACAATTACGATTATTAAAAAATCGTAATTAGGAATTTTTTTGAATTATGTGAAATGGTGCTTCAAGTTTACAGCTCTGTTGAGAAGACACACAAAGAAGCCATAAAGGGCGTGAAGTGCTGCCATTGATTGGTGATGTGAAACATCTATAATTTCGATACGGACGATTTTAGTCACGTGACGCTGAGGTCATTCATATTTTATTTTGTTGGTATGTGGAGTTTCCTGGCAAACACACACTTAAGAGGATGTGTACAGAGGGGAAGCGAAGAGTTAGAAAAGATGCTGAAGAGGGGCAACATGGGTGAGTTCTAGGAAAGATGTGGGTGGAATCTGGTGGTATTTGGTAGGCATGTCATCAGGGTGGGATCTGTGTGGGATCTGGGTAGGATTTGGCTGCGATCTGGTTGGGATCTGAATGGGATCTGGATCGGATCTGGGCGGGATCTGAATGGGATCTGGATAGAATCTGGGTGGGATCTGGTTGCCATCTGGGCGGGATGTGGATAGTATCAGAGAGAGATCTGGTTGGGATCTAGATAGGTTGGATCTGGGTGGGGGATCCCTTTGCGGGATTATAGGCGGGATCTGTGATGTATCTAAGTGGGATCTGGGTGTTAAATGTGTGGTATCTGGGACAATATGGGTGGGATCTGGGATCTCACATTGGTGATATCTGGGTGGATGAAACATCATCACTTATTTTTGGATCAGCACAATGAAGAACACTTCTTGAAAAAATAAAAGCACACTGCAGAAATTGATCGTGTTGCTCGTATTTTTACACAGAAAATGAGGTCAAAAATCAAGTTGGAATTTCAATATAATTTTTTATTTCCCTACTATTAAATATAAAAAAGAACCTGTTTTATTAGATTGATACTAAGAAAATTATATTGAAATGTGAAACGATCTAGTGATATGATTTAAGAGCTAAGTAGACATCGAAATTCTGAAAGCAGAAAGAGGCACATAGAGTTTCTCGAATCAAAGAGAGACAGCTGTAGACAATCTCGAAATAAGCAAAAGCAATGTGCCATTTCACGAGGAGAGGAAAACTGCCTCCTCTGTTCCCCACTACTTCATGACTTGCCTTACAGAATTAGTACTAAAATCAAATTCATAAATTCACCGCTAATAAAAACAGTACTGAATAGCCCAACTCAAGACGAATAGAAGTGGATCTACGTCTGCAGAATGTTTACTAGTTGATATTTATTTTGAAAATTCTCAAGAATCCCAATTCTTCAAACACCGAAGAAGCAAAATTCCCACCCTCTAACTCAATGAAACTTTGGCCACGGTTAATGCCCGGCTGCATCCCTGGTTTTGGGTAAACGCCTGCTGGCCTGGTTGGCAAATCCAAAAGCTTTATTGCCTATTAACTTAATTGCCGGCAATAAAAACGCCAAGACTGGCTAAAAAACAAGCGCAGCATTCAAAAACTGCCCAACTACTTCGCCAGAGCGGCATACTCGTGGGTTGGCTCCGGCGGGGAGGGGAGTGAACACAGATGGTAGATAGGGAGCCATAAATTTTGGCATGAAATGCGCGCAAGGCTGTCGTCGAGGCGGCAGCCACTGCCGCTGCCGCTGCCGCTTCAATTATCATGCATCGTTCGTCCTTTACGAGTTCGCTGATGCTCATCATGAGCTGTTACTTAAGTGTCCGTGTGCCTGGCAATGCGGCGCACAGTGGATTCATTTAGGTATTTGTTTTTTTTTTGTTTCGTTGGGAATGCGTGCGCTTGAGGTATTCAATGAGCAGGATTAAGAAAAATTGGATGGGCATTGCCAAAAATTTGTGGAAAATCTTGCACCATCGTACTGGTCCGGACAACTGCTGCAACACGTGGGGCAGAGCCCTTGCCGCCGCTGGCTAAATGACACTGCCAATAATCTAACGTCCGAGCCACTAATTACACGCAGTCAAACGAAAAGTAGACTCAACTCTCCTCTCAGTTAATACGGTCTGACATAATTAAGCGTCGCAGTCGACAGTTGCTGGAAGAGACCACGAGATGAGGCATGGCCCTGTCACTTATGACAGTTCCGTTGTTCCCCGGCAGTGCGTTAAAAGCAAACACTTGCAGATAAAAGCGCCATAGAAACTATACTTAATTGGATTGGGTTGGGCCGCTCGGATGGACTTTGTTTCGTTTCATTATGGGAAGCACAGGCAGCAGCCGGCAGAAGCAGTTCAATTAATGAAAGTGACTTTGATGTGCAGACAGTGGGTCGTTCGGGCGAACTCGAAGTCAAGTTTTTGTGTGGCTACGTGTAATGATCGCATTAAATGGGGTCCAGGCCAGGTCCTGGTGCTGAATGGACAGAACAAATAACTGTAAGCGGCTTTGCTTTTGCTTTGAACTACTGAGTTGCGTTGGCATAATCAATAATGCAGCAGAGACTAACAGGAAATTGGCCAAGCGGAAGGGTATCGAAGATGAAGATTGTTTTTATGGACGACATCAAGGACTGCGGAATAACAGGGGCGTATTCTTTTGAGCTGCTTTGAGGTGTAACTTCTGTGGTTTGGTCTGGAGAAACTTGAGTTTAGTCTTTGGTTTGCTCAAAGTTTGGCCCAATTCATTTAAATTCTTGCCTGCAAACGGCACTAAAAATCCTTTTCGCTAATTTCTCTACTCGAACACTTTTTGTTAGAGTTTGCAGTCGACCCTGGGGTACGCTTCGCGGGCTAAAGATTTCTCCCCCGCAGCCCCCAGCTCGATCTCTCTCGCTCTGTCCAAAGTGTTGCCGACTTTTGTGCGCAGCTTTTGTGTCGATTTCAATTTGGCAGCTCTCCCACTGAAGCCAGATATTTTTATTAAATAAACTACTTGGAAATGTGGCTCTATGTGCCCCGCAGGCTTATGCCCCTTGGCATCAATATCCCTACCGTCTGCTCCACGGAGTGGAGCTTTTCCCCGCAACGTTGAGCGCAAACAACTTGTGTTAATTACTTAAGTTTCAGCAGTTGTTCCACTTAACAAGTTGCTGTACTTGTTGTTGTTGCCGTCGGTTCATCTACTCTGTCAGTTGGCCTGTTGCTGTTGTTGTTGCAGCTGTTATTTTAGTCTAATTCCATGGCGTATTTGTTGTAGCGTGCCGCTTACACGCCAAAGTCATTTGCGCTCAAGTTGTTAAACTTTTTGCTTTGTAAGCGCTTTTTTCCGGCCTCAGCGGAAGCGGCGAGCGACGAGCGGAAAGCAAATGGAACAGGAGCAGGGAAAAGTGTCTGAGCTGCGGCATAAACGAGTCAAAACTTGCGAAAATGTTGATGCTCAAAGTTTCTCCGAACTAATTTTCCTCGTCTTGAGTGTGTGCGTGTGTGAAGGAGCATTTCTTTTATTTTGTTTTGGCTTTACAAAGCTACAAATTGAAGAATTATCAATTGTGTTGGTAAAAGAAAAAAGACAAAGTTTATCTGGGATATTTCTGTCGCAAACAATATTTGCAAAATATTTCGCTTAAATCAATAAAATGGTGTCATTCAATTTTGAAGACATTTTGGCTGAGAGCTGAAACATTGGGTCAGCCCGATGGGGTCATTATGTCAGATTGCAGCCATACCAGATGCTAGAGGAAAATTAACTACAATTACTTACAGCGTCAGTATTGGGCTATTTTTGGCAGTTCCTTATATCGTAAGTCTAAAAGCCAGAGATAAATTGGCTGAGTATTAAGCAGAGGAAAGTCAAATTTCCGCCCTTTCTCCCACAGTTTTATAGATAAAAGGTTCCTAGCCTCCATAAATATTAAGTAATTAGTATTATTTATCGAAAATAATATAGATCGAATGAACGATTCATAAGCTATGAGCAAAAAAGACCAGTGAACAATACAAAGACAATCTTAGAAAGAGAGAGAGAATTTCAAACATGACCGTATAACAAAACATCAAAAATATTGCATGATATCCTCGTGACTTATTGGATAAGACTGTAACAGAGTATTTTATAGTCAGGCTTGACCGACTTTCTCACTTGATCTTCATGTGGCCATATCATACTCGAGTTCCACACGACGCAAAACAGACTACACAGAGGAAAAAAACCTGTTCAGAAAATAAGTTTCCTTCTACTTAAAATAAGATAAAAATGTTGTCAAAATTCTTGAAACCAAATGTTCCAAATGTTCCTGGAATGAGTAAAGTTGTTCTTAATCGGATCAAATTTGCCTTATACAACCCAAAATCCGGTTTTTGGCAGAGAAAGAGAACGCGTTGGCTCTGTATTGTATCTCGGTTTAAATAAGCATAAGTATTTCTCTCGATGTTAATCTGCATAAGTCTGCAACGGCTCAATGTGTTGGCGTGTCATTTCATTCGTTCAGTACCTATACCTTTACAGGGTTCAATTCACAGTCAAGCCCGAAAAATATTTTTTGTGATTTTTAGAACACGGTGGGATCTTTGAAGTTCGTTGCACAAGCGATGTCTCTGTATACTTACAGCCACAACGTTCTGTCACAAATTACGAACTGATATTTGTGCGTGTTAAATTGAGTAAGAAGAACCAACCTGCATTGCTGATGGTGTAACTTAGCAGCACCTTCTGAAGCATATTGGAATGCTTATCTTTTGTTACATATATTAAGGGAAAATGTCTGAAGAGGCAATTCCCGGCGTTCAATGCAGACTGCCAAAAGGCAAAATCATCAGAACAAATATATTGTTATTCATTTCATTATTGAAAAGCGCATCAAATATGTTGCATTATCCCACCAATTAAGGCACAAGAAACACTAGTTGGCATAATTATTTTGACCAAGAAATTTGCATAAATAAATTTTAAAATTTGTATCGAATGCACTTTTAATAAAACATTTGTCGTACACAGTAAGCTGGTTGGGTTAGAATATACACATGGGTGATTTTAGGAAAAATATGTTAGTTTTTTCTTAATTTTGTTTCAAAATTTCGTCATGTCTCCAGGAATTTACTGTATTAATAGGAAATCGAATACTTACAGTGCTATGAACTTATTTTATTTATTTATATTCATCTTTTCGGAAACTAACAATATTAGATGTTTCGGAATGCGACCATGTTTTGGTTTTAGGAAATAGAGTGGTCAGTTTGTGTCTCTTGTATAGTTTTGCATTTTGAAAATCGTGATTTTAAAAATTCTGTGGCTGTATAATAGTGATTTGGCCCTTTGGTAAGGCAGAATAGTGATTTGGCCCTTTGATAGGGCAGTAATATACATTACATTTGGAGCTTCAAGGAAAACGTAAGCCGCTCCTGCAACATGTGTCTTGCAATCAGATATTATTATGTGCTGCCTATCCTTGTTGTTCCAATATAATCCTGTTATAGCATTTTGAATAACATAAGCATAGTTTTCTGCAAAGTCGCACATTGAAACACAACTACCAAAGTCACTATAATTCGGTTGAATTTTTTAAATCGCGGTTTTCCAACTGCAAAACTATACAAAGGACACAAACTCTCCACTATATTCAATCACAAAAACGTTACCATTAGTGAAAGGAACTTTAAAGTCTGGGTTCAGAAGTTAATTTACAGATTTTTTAAATATATTTTTATCAATGGCTTTGGAAAGCAAGCAATTGAAAATAATTAAATTTTTAAATAAGCTGTATTTTCAAATCGTTTTTTCCCGCGAATTAAGCATGTTTCGGCAATATGCTGAGAATACGTATCGCTCACTTACATCAATAGTGACATAACTCAAAATATACGATTTTTGACTTAATGATAGAACAATATTTGCTGTGTACTATTTTATGTAAAAATTTTCATATTGATATCTCTTCTACTTTCCATCTAAGATGAGAATACATCGCAATATCCTTTTACAGGTTAACTTTTCATATTAGTGCAATTGCGTCATATCTCAGATGTCCTGCAGTCGATATTGAGCAAACATATTGTGGCTTTCAATTAAAAACATCGTATTTTCAAGTTTTGTTAATAAGCATTATAAATTTATAATATTTTACATGATTAACTCGAAACTAAAACAGTGACACAACGCCCGCGGGCACTATGTCATTTTTTTCGGGCTTTATAACACTTTACGCCCGAAAAGAAAAAAAATTTTGAGCTCTGTATATTTTATTATTGAAATATTTTAAGGTTATTTTTAACAATTTATCTGCAATAGCGAATTGTTCTTTTTAGCCTTTTCTACCAAATTATTTAAATATTCAGAACCAATTTTGTAGCACATCCCGCGCATTTTCCATACAAATAATGCATTTTATCACATACATCATTTGAGTAAAAATAAACTCGTAGTCCAGATCTGCAATCTTCACTGTCTGAATTGCAATCTAATTCTTCTAATGTCTTTTTCCACTGGATCAAATCATTTTGTCCGTTTATAAGAAAATTGAAAAAGTAGAAGAGTAGAAGAGTAGAGTTACCCCTACTAAAAAATTCCCAAAAATAATATATAGTACACATAAGTTCGTGAAAAAGTAAGAATGCGCCGCAGGCCAAACATTTTTTTAAAAAGAAGCACAGACAATAATTTAAAAAAAAAAATCGCGCATTCTTACTTCTTCACATATATATTTTTAATAAAGCCAAAAAACCGCGAATTGTTTTGGGTTAATTTGGAAAAATTGTTGTTGTGATGAAAGCACAAACAATTCTACTCCCGTATACTTGATCACGTCCACGCTGCTCAATATCAAAGATACCCTTATTAAAACATAATCATGAGTAAGATGCAGAAAAGAGAAAAAATAATGAACGGTACTTTCATTCAAGAGATAACAAAATGAACGGTATTTGAAATGCTGAAGTTGCTCGTGTTCAATGCAAAAGGTATATTTTTGAAAATTCGGGCGTTATTTCACTGTTCAAAGTGATATAATGCCCGCGGATGTTATGACACACCGAATGCGGGCGTTATGCCACTTTCAAAAGTGACATAAAGCCCGCGGGCGTTATTACATGCCCCCAAATAAAACATATAAATATGTAAGAAAGACCTACTTTTACCCTTTATGACTTCAAGTCTTAAGATAAGAAAATCTGAATATTTTGCGACCAAAGCATTTACGATATGCCGAGTTGTTTGCAATATCGTAAATCTCTAAGCTATGGGTTTCGAGAGAAAAAAATGTTCTCTTGGGTTGGGTGAAATATCGTAAATGTAACACCACCTGGACCTAGATTATAGTCTCAAAACCAAGACGAAACGGTGACAGAAGTCAACAGATAATGACACGTCTATAAAACACACAGTCATTTAACCGAACACAAAAATTCAACAAATCCGTCATTACAACACAAACAAATCCAACACAAAACAAAGTCTTTACAAAACAATTTCAACACACGTCAATACATCACTAAGTCATTTTACCCAACACAACAATTCAACACACGTCAATTCAACACTCGTCAATTCAACACAAAACAAAATAATTAAAATTATTATTAATTAAAATTTATTATAAAATTTAAATTTGGTTCGAATTGAATTGACGAAGTGTTAAATTGTTGTGTTGGGTGAAATGACTTATAGACGTGTGTTGACTTTTGTTTTGTGAAGACTTTGTTTTGTGTTAAATTGACGTGTTGAAATTGTTTTGTGTTGAATAGACGTGGAACCTTAAGTTTAGTAACGATGACTTTAATTAGTGATAGAGATAGAAGGGAGACACTAGCTGCAGGTAAAAATTTTACACTTTCGCAGCCTCCATCCCCCGCCGTTTCAAAAACCAGTTCCCGGTATAATCCACACAAGAATTTCAAAAAGTCAATTAAACAAACGTCACTTCAACAAATTACAAATTAAACACAAACAAAATCATCCTGGGAAAGAAGGGTGACACAAGCGACAGGCAAGAATTGTACGATATTTACAACTTCTGCATTCGGATGAAAGTTATTCAAGTTGTAAACATAAGATTGTTCTCTCTGGTGCTTTCAAATGAGCATACACTTTCGGAGGATAGTAAAGTTAGGTTCGACTGACATTGCCACTTGTGGATTGAAAATATAATTTTTTTTTAATTGTAGTGTTTTATTGTCCAGTGTTGAAATTGTACTGTGTTGCAATCGTATTATGTTGCAATTTGGCGATGTTCAATTGCTTTGTGATAAAATTGATTATGTTGAGATTGTATATGTGTTGAAATATCTTGTGTTATAATTGTGCTGTGTTGAATCGACGTGTGTTGAATTGACGTGTTGAAATTGTTTTGTGTTGAATAGACGTGGAACCCAACAGATATGAGATAATCTCAAGCCAAGATAATATTCTTAATAATCACAAAATAATTTTATATTTCTTAACTTTACCCTCGACCTCAGGGGACAGAACACACAACATGGCAACTGAACACGCTGCACCATCGACTGCACTCGTGCTAAGACCGTTACCGTTGAACGGCTAGGCTCCAGACCATTTTTATTTGTGGAAATTTACCACAGTTCTCTTTTTCAAAAATTACATACCATAAACTCATTAAGCTGAAGCTTTACTGAGAACTGTAGAAGGATTGTTCTTAAAGAAATGTTAAATCGTGTCTCTGAATTTTAAAATCTTATTTCAAGGCACTGCAAGCTTCTCGAACAAAAGGTTTTCAATATAGTTTTTAAATGGATTTCTTTCACAAAATAAGAGAAAATGATTAATCAGATATATCAGCTTTTATAATCACTTCAATAATTAGAAATAAAGTTCCCAAAACTACTTTAGTTAGTTTTTAGCCGCATTTCTTACATAATTGGGCAAAATTAGATTTGTTCCCCAAAGTCAAGTAAAAGCTAACTATTAACTAGACTGCCTGCTAATGCCCAAGTATCATCCGGGCCAATTCCGGAACCCTCCCGACTGCTCTACAGTCTCTACAAAAAGTTGTCGTCAATCACTGGACTGGCGCTCGTCTGTCAAATAAAGCCAAAACAAGCTTAGTTGACTTTTGGGCGCCGCACATTTGTCTTGTGCCGCTAGCATCCCCTCCCCCCATCCCATTTTCTGGACATGATGTTTTAGGTAAGGCAAATAGCGTTTTGCATACCGGGCTACTCACCATCGACGATATGCACGCGCACCGAAGTCGGATTGGCATTGGATGGTGTGCATGTATAGACTCCTGAGTCCTGCTGGATGGCCTTTTGCACCAGAAGCCGGCTGGTGGTCAGCACACCTTTCTCGGTGACTAATGATATGCCGCCGCGAGGTGAATCGAAATTTATGACCTGAAATGAATAACAGAGCAGAGCAAACAAACAGCTTAGTACCAGGACACAACTTTTTCGGTGGCTCTGTGGAAAATTGCTACAGTTTGTTGTTGTAGCTGGCTGCTGTGTGGGACAGCCGTAGCTGGAGCAGAAGCACAAGCAGGAAGCTTACCCCCGAGCATGTTAGTTAAATTTTTATTAATGATATCATGTTAGTCAAGCCAGGACGCTTAGTTTTTTGGTTGTCCTCCCGGTGTGCTTCTGTGCTTTAGTGGCCAAAGAATTTTCATATTTTCCCCATATCAAAAATAAAGAAGAAAAAAATTATGGAAGAAAAAGCTCAAAAAATCACAAAAAAAAGTGAAATAAAATGAAAAGCTGAGCGCGGTTAAATTGTTGTGGGCCACACAAATGAGATAAGGATCACGCAAACAACATTATTGCATTTTTGTAGAAGACCCTCCTCAAGAGAGACGATCAACTTACTGTTGCTTCGAGTGTGGGTTGAGGTTGCCCAGCGTCAAGGACTTCGTGATGTCACCCATTGCTTTCGTGGTGCTAGAGGACTTTCCTAATGCCTCTAGTTGAAAGCTTTCGTAATGCCTCTAGTTGAAGATTTTCGTGGTGCCTCTTGTTGAGGGCTTTGGTGATGCCCTGAAAGCTCTCGAGGGCTTTTGTGGTGCCTCTTGTTGGGGACTTTCGTGGTGCCTCTAGTAGAGGACTTTCGCGGATTTCTTTTTCACAATGCTCTTCTCGCTCTAACCACCGTAATTTCCTATGTCGTCTCAAAGCTTTGGGTGAGCGCTCTTGGAGGCAGAAGGAGTTTGAAGCAGAAGCGCAGAAGCTTTGTACCTTAAAAAACGCCAAACTTTTCGTTGCGGATGAAACCTTTAAATATTGGTGTGTAAAGCCAACTAACTGTCGGACAGACTGTAGTTGGGCCAGGCATGGTCATTGTTTTGCCTAGTTCCGTCTGGTTTTCCCTGTCACCGCCAATCCCCTTTGGGCTCTGTAGTGTCCTCTGTGCAGGGCTTTTTTAATGTAGACATATTTTTGTGAACAAACAAAAATAAAAACCCACATGCAAATAATAATCGTAAAAACGTAAGAAGCCACTTGGAATACCCTTGTCAAATGTAATTATGATTATTATACTTTTTGCTTCTTTTACATAACCAACTGATGGGTGGAGCGGGCCGCACGTGCACATGTCACATGCTCTTTTCCAAGGCACGACGCACTCACCTGACGATTGTGCGACCAAATGACTGTGGGTGGTGGTTCCGGGGCGAATTTTACAATGCAAGTCAAATTGATGGTGGATCCTTTGTTAATATGCAACTCGGGGCCGCCAATGACCTCGGTGATGGGCTCTGGGGGCGAGAGGAGAGAGAGAGAGAGATAATGTGAAATGTGAATTGCGAGGATTGCATAAGTTGCGGCGCACACAAAATGGCGCATAAAACATTTTGAAAGCTCATTTCTGTTAAACTCAAACAACAATAAACGTAAAAAAAAGAGATGCCAAAGGGCCAAGGACATTTGAAGACGTCCCGAGCCTGTTAAAGAAAAGTTTATCTACCGTTGCGTTAAATTGTTTTCTTTCCTGCTGCGTACCCCATCCTCGGCCCTCCCCTCCCAGTGTGTGTGCGCTTGACATTTACACGTTTGTTTACTTTCTTTATTCATTGTAAAACAATTTCTGACTCTCGAGCGAAAATTACAAATTCAAATGCACCAAAATAAGCAAGCAAGCCAACAACAAATTGTGTCATTAGTTCAAGGACATTGATTGAAATCTCGGTTGGCCGTAACTAAAATTGGGAAAATGTACTTACTGCTCCACGAGCAGTTGTCTACTGTCAGAGGCTGTCGCTCTGGGTCGCTCTCTATCTCTGTCTCCCCCAATGCTAATAAATTGGGCTTTCTTTTGGCCCTTACACAAAATGGCTGCTTTAGCGCTTCCGCTGCTTGAAAAACTTTTGCCAGTTTGACTTTCATCTCCATGTGTGTGTTTGTGGGCTTGTGTGTGTAACGGTAATGTGCTCGCAGCTCCATTCACCGAGCAGCATCAGCAGCAACTGCCTCCAAAGGTTAGTGAAAGTTATGCACTGGCAAATGGTTGCCACTGGAAAGTGGAGTCGTCTTTGGCAACTTTTCGTTTTTGGTTTTGGGGCTATGCTCCATATTCACTCTCATATCTCTCAATCTGCATTAGGGGTGCTTTATGCAGCAGGCCTTTATCTATTTTTTATGGTCCCTTGCTCCATTTTAGTTTGCATATCACAACTTCTGCTGTAACTGGGCTACCGTTGGCCACCTCAGCGATTTCCAATTTAAGGCTTAGTATTTAGACAAACTTAATTGATTCCGACGGGTCATGGCTTTATTTAGAAACAAGTAAATAAGTCGTCCAAGCCTTAATGTTAAATAATCTGCAGCTACGCTTATCTTGGTTCATATCTTGAGTATTGCCCAGTCGATCAGTATTATTCCGAGGCTTACATACCTTTGCAACAATTTTTTTTTGCTTTAAACCATGTTTGTTAGGAAATTTTCAGAGCTGACCCATAGATGGCGCCACTACCAATCACAGATCCAGTTCATCTATTTGGTTCACACATTACTACTCTCTATGGATGCTCAATACTCCCGCATTTTTATGTATCTTACATTTCTTACTCACACACACACTGACTTATTTCTCCGCCGTTGTGTTACACTAATTCTTAACGGCAACACGCCGTCTCCAATAAAACGAACTAAAACCTAATCTGCATATTAAACAGGGTTCGGAATACCTTTTTGCACGTGGCGTAGCAACAAAGTGTGGCAAAAATTGAAAATAAACTCTATCAGTCTTTAAGTAAAGGGTGATTTTTTAAGAGCTATAGGAAAGTTTTTAAAAAAAAAAACACATAAAATTCAGATAAATGCTTGAAATCTTTATTTGAATAGCGGACCATATAATTTAATGTTTGAAGATTATTTCATGTAAATGTGGACCGTGACTGCGCCTCAAATGGTCCATCCGCAAATACACTCATCTTTGAAGAAGTACGGTCTAATGATGCCACCAGCCCATAAGCCGCACCAAACTGTGACTTTTTCTGGATGCATTGTTAGCTCTTGCAATGCTTCTGGCTTATATTCACTCCAAAATCGACAATTCTGCTTATTTACGTACCCATTGAGCCAAAAATGAGCTTCGTCGCTGAACTAAATTTTTCGGAAAAAAGTGGATCCTTGACCAACTTTCCAAGAGCCCATTCATAGGTCGTTCGGCTTCAATTTTTGCACTAGCTGTATTTTGAAAAGCTTCACACCTAAATCCTTCCGCAAAATGTTCCACGTTGTTAAGTAACAGGCCCAATGGTCATCATTAACGACCAATACAGCTGCGATATTTTCTTCTTAAGCGTGTTGGTGGTTTAATGTCCAACAATGTAAATTTGGTGCGAAATTTAGTCACAATAGCCCGAATAGCCTCTTGAGTGGGTCGATTAAACTGACCATAAAATAGAAGAAGCGCGCCATGAACTTTCTTAACAGAGCACGCATTTTGATAATAAAATTCAATAATTTGCAAGTGTTTTTCGTTTGTAAGACGATTCATGGTTAAATTATAGACCAAACTGAAGATGTTTGACAGTGAAACAAAACACGAAACGTGCGTGAACTGTTTAAACTAGTTTTGCCAATAACCCTTTATAAGAAGTATATGTCCCAAACGTGTCGTTAAACCTATATCTGTTTCCATTTCTGAGATATTTTCATTCATATGGACGGACAGTCAGACTTTATAAGGGCTCTTCTGTTGATGCTGTCAAGAATATGATGGGAAATTGGAACTTTTAAGGCCTTGGCAAGGCCATCAATCCTTAATATATATGTGATTTTAGATTATTGATATATTCTCTACAAAATATACAGAATTTTTTGAGCCATGAAGTGCTAAGAACTGGACAAAAAATTACTTTTCATATAAGGCAGGTACGGTCTTAAGTGCATTGTTAAGTGCCTTCTCGTTAAAAAGTATAACTTCAGCACATTAAGTGGCAATAATGTGGAGGGCGTTCAAAGCAAAATTAGGTGCAGAGCCTTTTAACTTAGATTCCACAAATGTGCAGTTAACCCTAATATTTCTTCTGCGAGAATACAATTTGTGAAGTGTTTGTCAAACTCGTCAAAGGCGTTAAGTGGTTTTAATCATCTCCAAATTGGTGGAATCGTCGTCGCCCTGAATAGCAAAATAACTATTTAAAACTTTTATTTAAATAGTCCAAACACCATGAAATTTACAAACTATTTGTATAAGTTTACAATATTAAGGAGAATGGATATATATATCAATTGTAGATGGGTAAATGGGTAAATGGGAAATGAAAGTCAATCGGTACAAAGGAAATCGCGAAAATTTTGCAAAATTTTATAATGAGCAAAGTTAATCGTGAACATTTAATAGTTGGAAATTGTCGACGGATAAATAGGAGGTCCGAAAAATTGCAAAAATTTTTCAATTTTTATAATATGATGAGTTTAGCTTGTCAGATCCTTGGCCTTTTTACTATATTTGATCCACTTTCCGCAATTTAATGATTTGTCAGTCAAGAAACTTGGTTTGAAACAGTCTTTATGATCTTGACAAGGGTAAGAAAGGGGGTAGAGAAGAAGAATAAATAAAAGAAGAAAAAAAAAAAAAAAAAAAAAAAAAAAAAAAATAAAAAAAATAAAAAAGAAAGAGAGAAAAAAAAAAAAAAAAAAAAAAAAAATAAAAAAAGAAAAAAAAAAAAAAAAAAAAAAAAAGAAAAAAAAAAAAAAAAAATAAAAAAATAAATATAGTAAAAAATAAAAAAAAAAAAAAAGTAAAGAAAAAAATAAAAATAAAAAAGTAAAAATAATAAAATAATAATAAAAATATATAATTAATTAAAAAAAAAAGAAAAATAAAAAAATTAAAAAAAAAATAGAAATAAAAAAAAAAAATAAAAAAAAAAATAAAAAATAGAAAAATATTAAAATAAAAAATTAATTATTTAATAAGAGTGATATTTTTACAATTGCTCATCCATAGTATTGATCAACTTGGCTTTGTATTTAAGTTATAAATCATGGTTTCATAATTAAATTATTATAAAAAAATTTATTAAAAGTAAGTATAATAATAGACAATTTTTTGTTTTCAAACGTGTGGTCATTAGTGTGCTTATGCATTAACGTTTTCCATTCTTTCTTTTTTGTATACTATTTGATATTTGAATTTGCGATTTCATAAGTCTTCAGTCACGGTAAATAAGTTTAATTAACTCAACTACCACAAAGTCTGTAACTAATATAAAGATCCATTTCTTCTTCTATATAAGGCATTCTTCTCTTTGCCCCAATATTAATATCTCAACCGCTTAACGGTCTTGGCCGCTGTAATAAGTGCTCGCCTATCCTTTCTGTTTTGCTCGAGGAGGTTTCAGTTAATCACATCATGCTCGGCAATGTCTTGCCATACTGTGTTTCTTTAAGTCTTTCTGTACTGAATTTTCGACTCATTTTACGACTTGACATGATCTAGTCTTAGTGAGCTTGAGCTGGTTCGATACACCATATAATAACGTTGAGCCATCGAACCAAGGCTGACTGAGAAAATCGAAGCTGCGCTACCTTGTATTTATTATAAAAGGTGATTTTTTAGCAACCCTGTTTTTGGTAGTTCAGCTGGTTTCGTGTCACATGTTACTGTCAAACATGTTAAGTTTAAACTATAATTTAACTATAAATAGACTTACAAAGGAACAACGCATGTAGATTATTGAATTTCATTATTTCATTTCATTTCATTATCGGTTAAGAAAGTACATCGCGTACTTTTTACATTTTATGGTTAGTTTGGGCAACCTTTTAAGGCGGTCTTGTGTCTAAAATTCGCACCAAAATTACATTATGGAACATTAAACCACCAACAAGCATACGTAGATTGCGGACAGAGGAAAACATCGCAAAATATTTATTCGGCGCTGTTCGCAGAAATGTAACTCCGCTACGTGGAATATTTTGTGGAAGAATTTGGTTATAAAAACTTTTGAAAACACAGCTAGTGCAAGAAATTAATTCACTTTTTAATCAGAAAACTGTGATCCAGTTTGAATGGATACGTGAACAATGAAAATTGCCATACTTGGTGTGAAGAGCAACCAGAAGCATTGCAAGAACTGCCAATGCATCCCGAAAAATGCACTGTTTGGCATCATTGGACCATACTATTTTAAAGATGACATAGGCAAGAACGTTATTGTGAATGGAGAGCGCCACCGTGCGATGACTTAAAAAAATAATTTCTTTTTAAATTCAAAGAGCTAGACTTGGCTGACATGTAGTTTCAACAAGACGGTGCCACATGCAACACAGCACGCGTTATAATATCCCAATTGATGGACGAGTTAGATGAACAGTTTATTTCACGTTTCGTGGTATTTGGCCATACAGGCCCCTATCGGAATAAGCTGTCAATTTCGCTGCGAACTAAGCTTTAAGAACATTTCCCTGTCTTCTATCCCTTCTCCGATAGGAATTTAAATTTCAGCACATTTAATTTATTGATCCACATGCCATTCAGCCCATTTTCCCCAGGATAAATACTTGGCCCGAACCCCTTCCCTGCCCCGTGCCACCCCCACTCCCCAGGGGTGGGCGTTCTTCAAAAACAAAGAGAAGAGCCCCGAAAGCGAAAGCGCACAGACCGAAAAAAGGGGGAAAACGCAAAGCTCATCCTGCGGGCTTGGCATTCATGCGGCGAGTTAATATTAAACAAATATTACGCATACGACACTCGGGACCAGCTGGAAATCATCAAACGCGCTTTGATTGTGTGCGTGTGTGCGTGGCGCCTAGAAGTATGCAGCAGCCGGTTTATTATTTATGCCATTCATGCGCACCGAAAATTCATCCCAGCGACCTGGGTGGATTTATGACCTTTTTACTTTTAATTTGACCGACAAAAGTTGCAAGGACATGGTCGCTCCTGGGAGCATTCCGTTGGTTATCTTTGGTTTTTTTTGCTTATCAACTCAATTACCAGCAGAATCTGGCCTGGATGCGTGACCAAACTACTCGTGCTACAAACGCAGCCAACTTCAGCTCATTAATCAACGTAATTTGGTTGGTCTCCAGTAGCGTAAATGGCGCTTATGAATGATTCATGGCCGCTCCACTAACCCTCTCTCCCTCTCTCTATCTTACGCTTGCTCATCGAATTAGTTGCTGCATTTGCGCCTTGCACTTTGATTAATCGCCATGTCAACATTTGAGCCTAATTTGCAACTTTTATGCCGGGCTTTCGAATGTGATTTATGGTCGCGAGGCGGCAGAAAACACTCCCACCGAATGCTCAATGAACGGATCCTGTATGTTCGCCTGTCACTTAAACTCATGTAAATCAAACAATAAATTTCAATAAAATACAAATAAAACCTATCAAACGTGTGCCATTGTCTGTCTGTCTGTGTGTGTGTGTGTGTACTTAGGGGTGGGTAAATGGTTTCACAAAAGGTTGCCCTCACAACAGACGCCATCAACTTTTTGGCCATTGAGTGGACAATTTGCAATTTGAATGTTTGAGTAGGGCGACATGAGAGTCCTGATGGCAGTGCACTTTGAATAACGCGAGTGTAGAACTTTCGCAATAAGAACTCACGCTAAAGCTAGAAATAATTACAGGTGTGCGTCAATTCACCCCCGCTCTCGATCAATCACAACTTAAGTGCCTTTCAATTTCAAGTTTTGGCCCTGGGGCAGAATAATCAAATGTCAAATGCCTGGACTAGCCATTTTCAACCCACAAATGCTTGTGTCGATTTATATTGTGTCTGCATACATTGCATTTATAATGCATTCTTGATTGTCTCGGACTATTTTAGTTACGTTTTTGGCTGCTGCTGTCTGGGACAGCGACCCTTTGTGTTTGTATTGATTGTTGGCTGCCAGTCCGATCCAATCATCATCCATTGAACCAATGGATCGATGAACCGTCTACGTTCAGTTATTGTACTTATTTCCATTTGCCTGTTGCGTTTGGCATAATTCATGGATGAGGCTATTGTCAACTTTAAATGCCAACTATCCACAAAAGAAGTCATTGAATCGCGTTTACTTTGCCACTTTCTTCGAATTGGAAAACATGTTGTCGCCATCATAAAATCGCGCCTCGTAGAACAATGGCGACAACGGCAACAAATTTTATTACCCACAGGGAAAGGATGAAGGCCTCAGTCTAATTCTCCTCCTGCTCGCTGCGCGCCAGGGCTATGGGACATTCCAGACAATTCAATTGAAAACGCATAAAGGTTTATGGGCGTGTAAGCCTTTTTTTCTCGTTTTCCCTTTGGTTCGGGATGTGCGGCTTTGGTAAGTAAGTGTTTTGTGTGCTTCTCTGATGTTATAGGCAGGACATTATGTTAACCTTTATTATGGCAACAAAACAAACAAAATACAAGTCAAATTGCAAAACTTGGCGAACATTTTATATCCCGAATTAGGGGATTGTAAAACAGGTCCAGGGGTAGAAAGAGAAGGTTAGAGAAGTCACAATTCCAAGGATTGTTTGAATGATCTATTCGAGTTCGTTTTTGGGAAGAAAGTGGAAGGCAATCTTTGTAAGGCCGATCCAGCTGGTGGGACATTAGCCGACACTAAAATTGCGGTACTATAGACTTAGCTATCTTACGACTCAACCAGAGCATTGATTTTGGAGTAGTTGCGCAGTTTATCGACGTCACAAGGACTCCAACGAAACTCAGCACGAAAAATAAGCACAACGTTTCTCGCCATAAGGAGATTTGAGGGGCTCCAGCAGCTGCTCGCCCTCAACGTGAGGCAACACGAAGCCCTCAACGTGGGGCAAACGAGCTTACTTATCGACCCCGGATCGAAGCAACGACCTCAATGCGAGGTTACTATAGACTAAATTACAACTCCAACTATCAAAGTATACGAACGACTTGGCTGTTGCTGAAATGGATTCTTCCCTCTGTTACATACTTTTGCCCTGTTTCGCATACGGTTGAGAGCCGGAAGCCAGCAGTATATTCATTAGGGGCCAATTTCTGCTATTTGATAAAATTAAAATTTACTCCGTTAGTTAATGTGATAGTAAGTGCTTTGTAGGAGACGTGAAATCGGTAATTCATGTTTGTACCAATTAACCAAAATTATGAGAGCTACACTAAGTCCAGTATTTTAAGTTGTAGGTGGTGATTTCAGATGATCTTCAAGTGCTTAACACGAATCTATTTCTGTAAATGGTTCATTACTTTTAGATTTTTGGTAATTCGGGCTTAAAGTTACTAATAATGCCTATTTCGAACCTTTTTAGGGGCGTTTTGTGACGGAGCCATAATTTTCTTTTAACTCTCTTTGACAATATGGTGTAGTATTATTTCTTAGCTTTTAAATAAATGATTCCAAACAATTTTACGATTTTTGTAAAGCGAAGATTTACCATTTTGCATACATAAGCTAGATGTGGCATTATTTGGTACCTCCAATAAGTATGCAATAGGTGGCTAAGGTATATATTAAAATTCCATGCAAATCAATAGCCTAATTTGTATAGCATAACTTTGGGCGGTAGATATTATTGTTATTTCCAGCACATGTATTCAAAATGGAAATATTTCATTTCAAAGTTGAATTGTACGACTTTCCAATATTATCATAGAGTCAAAATAAAATATCGCATAAACTCTTGCAAATTACGATTTGAGTTCAGTTGCTCCAATTGGTAATAAGTAGCGATCGTCATGAAGTCCTTAGCCCTGCCTGTTTTAGAATCATCAACCCCAAGCATGTTTTCAGTATCAGCTCTTTTCAATTCAACAATTTCCTATAATTGGATGTGTGAGAAAGAGAAGGAAGCAGTACAACTTTCTCTGTCCTGGTCCAGCTCACAAGCGAAGGAGACTCAACAACTGCGATCCACCATTTAAGGTTTAGCTCTCAAAAGTATACGAGATGGAAGTCTCCTCTTAAGGAAGGAGGAGAAATCAGCCAAATTGGAAGCAATTACCAATTGAGTTACTCCAGCTAAAATAATTTTAAATAAAAAGAGTTTATAGAAACGATCTCAAAGGACGAGGGCAAAATACTAGATTTTGATCAGCAATCATTGATTTTCTTCTCCTCTTTACTTTTCAAAACGCCTCTGAGGACAATTTGTGTGCCAGTGGGCTGTCCCAGTCCTTTGGGCTGCTTCTACGTCCTGAACGCTTTTAGTTGGCTACGTGTGAGTGATTTGCCAACTACTTTGATGTTTACACTGATATCCAATCTGGCAGACAGCGCACAGGGAAGAGACGAAAAGCAACAGCAACGAATGTTGACCACTTGATGGCGTATCTATTTCCGGGTCTCGCATCGCATTGCTCTCAGCGTGTGTGTGTGTGTGTGTGTGTGTGTGAGGTGGTGTTGCGCACATGTTTGTGTCGTTTTATGGCAGCTTTTTGCTGTTTGATGATTCCCCTGGGCACCATTTGCACTTTATGGCTTTTCACAGGCCTGCAGTCCGCTGCTCCTGCTTTACC